>QFDT01003844.1:0-14171 GCA_003315915.1 Macrolepiota dolichaula | reverse complement strand
TCTTATTGTACACTACTATGCATGCTTGTCATACACTTTGCTTTCAACAGGCCTAATGAGCTGATGGTGCATATTATCTTGGTCATGGTTTAAGTCCTTTTTGGGAGATCATGCTGTAAATGATGTTATATTCCCTTGGGGCAATTGTGTACTATAATACCCACCATTTCTATCATCACCTCACTTGTCATGGACCTGTTATCTCCCTGCTACTTCTCTACTTGCAAACCCTCTATTGTTTACTCAGCTACCACATCATTACTTACTCAGCTGCTACTACAGACACTCCAGTAGGAATACACCACCAGTATATATACACCTAGATACTCTGCTGTATTCCTTACACTTTACCAACTTGTTTATTTCTCTTCTCATCTCTCTCATTGCCCTCAAGTCTTCATCACTTGTTGCAACCTGAGTTGACTACTTAGGAAGGTTGTAACAGATGATAAGCAAAGGAAACACTCAAGTTCTTTGGATTTCCTGGCAAAGTGAATATTTCTTTCTCTAATTAACCTCTCATAGACAGCACACATCAGCTAATGCATAGTTGGAGTAATAAGCACAAGCCAATGTTCATGAGCCATACTCTCATGCAGCAATAGGGTCACTGGAAAAGTAGGTGGGAATGAACCAAATATCTTGAGGCATACTGCTTCTGCATGAGAGGATACTGCTCCTTGTGCCTGTATAATCTTTAAATGCTGGGTGTTGTGGCTTTGGAGCTTTTCTGCAACCCACCAACTTGACCTACTTTGTGATAACATGTAGATCAGGGATCCCAACTATTACTTTGACAATAGAAACTGTCAATTCATAGTTGATCATCTTCTCTTCAATGTAGGTGTTCAGTGAAATGTATGCAAGTGAGAACACACTGACCATGGTCCTAGCTTCATTGAACTATGGTTTGCCAGAGCTCTGTGTTTTTTCATGACATGTTATTGCCCCAGTCAATTGGAGCAGGAAGCAACAATGACAGCCCAATTGTGTGCAATGATTCTCTTGAGGCATTTCATGCCTGATTTGTTGGGCTTTATATGCAGAGTGAGTAACAGCTGCATCCTCTCACTCTCTCACAGTACTCATTGCATGTTGGGCTAGTATTGAAGAACTTGAGAAAGCAAATGTGGACAAGAAAAAATGCGCACACATCAGACTATTAGCTCACAAGTATGAGTGTGTGGCAACCAAAAAATGGGCGCAGCAGGTTCTCATCCAGAAGCTTGGTACGGGCAATCGCAGTGTAAGTCATGGAGACCTCCAGTATATCCTAGAGGTCTCCAAGAACTGCAACTGGGAGCCAGGTGTGAGGAACCTTGCAGAAAAACACCTCATTCATATGATTGCGAATTCTGAAAATTCACATGCTTGCTTTGCAAACCTCGGGATTGTACTTGGAATTGTGGAGGAGTTGGGAAACATGCAGTTGGCGGCTCGTGCTTATTATCAATGCCTGCGTTCTCAGAAGTGGAGTCTTGCTTCTTGAGAATGCAAGGATCGAATTGAAGGAAAGCCTGGTCGCTTCTTGTTATGAGGTGATGCTTAGACATCTGGCCGCTGGATGAAGCATTGGGGGGATGGGGATTTGTTTGTGCACTTGACAGAGGCCCAGGAAACCTGCCTTTACCAAGAGTTTATTGCACTTTCTGAACTTCGAGGTTAACTGCGAAATATGCTGGGAGTGAGTGACACAAGCCGGATAGCAACAAACTGCACTTGTTTGCAGTCTTACAAGAAGAAATGGAGAGAAAATGCACAGAAGATCTGGGCCGACAACACTTTTGGTGGTGTCACAGAGTTCCTCATTGAGATGAAGTGGAGGTCAGGTATTGACTTGTGGGCAGGAAAAGACCACAAGGAGTCAGGGTCATGCGCCTTTGTCGAAATTGAAAAATGAGATAAATCAGTTCTCGGATGAATTTGAAGCTAACTTGACTAACTTCTTCCCTACACGTTAGCTTATCTAGTTGTGTGCACAATATACCACTTTGTTGGGCAATAAATCGAGGCACTCAACAGGCAACTATTCTGAAATCATCTCTCAGTGAGTGATGCAATGGCGAGATCATCAAGGGACCCAGCATTGGTGGCCGGTTTCGCTGGCACTCACTTCGAATCAAGTTTATTTGCTCCCCCGTAATCACAAATCTAACTCAATTGGCAATGTGCGGCTCTTCTGTTTATATCTTGTGTAGACTTGCTTGCTCATACTAGGATACCTTGATGTCTTCAGAGAAGCACTCGCAAACACCACGAGTGGATCATCCTTTCGGTTCGCTGAATAGCAGGTGAGATCAGTGGTCAGGTGCCGAGTCCTACTCTGTACTTTGAAAATGACGGCGAGAAAACCCACGCTGTTGAAGACTTTTGGAATTATGAGTTAGCAACAATTATCGCGATCAGAAACTTACAGGGCAACACGTACATAGAGCCAAACAACGCGACGCATAATTAACGATCAGAAATGTGATGATCCCAATGCACAGAGTATTGAAGACCCGTTGAACAGGTGCATCTCTTTCCCCCTGAATAATATTTAGAATAACGGGATGTCTACAAGAGAGATGGGTCATGATGACCAGGGCATAACTAGTTACTCGTCCTTGAAAGTCTCGAACGTGACACATACCTTGACATCAAGACCAAACAGAGTGGCTTAGTCAGTGATTATCATAAAACCTCAAGGCAGTGGCCTTTGTCCGTCACTTCTTGCTTTCATCCTTCTCACTCCTTACGGGTCGCCGCAAACTTTTGTTAATAGTTCTAATTGATCATGGCGTATGTTTTTAAACGAGGTATGTTGTCCCATTGCACTGTGACTAGCCCTATTAACTCCCCATTTCACGCAGACGGGTGAGTTGGGACGCGTTGGGACGCGTCTTAAGAGGTGTCTGATCGTTCTTATCGTCTTCAGTCGCAAGGAACGCGTCCAGTTCGATAAAGTACGTTACAAATGACGCGTTTTACCTCATCACTTCATAAGTCTTGTCATGTAGATTACCTCGAGGATCGAGAAACTTTGTTATGGTCTTGATACCAACTATGTAGACCCAATCGAGTGTGTTTCTGCAGTACTTGCATCTATTACCTGGATCTCTGACGCTCCTCAAGGGTCACACAGAAGGTTGTACAGGGTGTATATCAGGGCGTAACGACGGTCGAGCTTGATGTACGTATTATCTCTTTGTGTTGTCAGCTGCCTCATTATTCGTGATAGAATCTTGCCTCAGAAACAGCGGCTTACCTCACGACAAAGCACCCTGATTATGCTGTGTTGGCTGCGCGTATTGCTATCTCAAATCTACACAAAGAGACCAAGAAGACATTCTCCCAGGTGATTAGCGACCTGTACCATTATGGTGAGATTGGGCTCAGCCACTTCCCGCCTTCGTAGCTCATTCCTCGCAGTGAACCCGAAGAATGGACGCCCCGCGGGTATGATCTCCCAGGAGACGTATGATGTGGTTATGGCGAACGCTGATACTCTGAATTCGGCCATCATATACACGCGCGATTTCAATTATAACTAGTGAGCTCTGATCATTCCTTGCGTTCATCAGCTATACGTAGTGACGGCGCTTCTAGCTTTGGCTTCAAGACTCTTGAGCGTTCCTATCTCCTTCGCATTGATGGGCGCGTGGCTGAACGACCTCAGCATATGATTATGCGTGTTGCTGTCGGCATTCATGGCAGTGACATGGATCGTGTTATCGAAACTTATAACCTCATGTCTGAGCGTTACTTTACTCATGCCTCTCCAACATTGTTTAATGCCGGGACACCTCATCCCCAGCTGAGCTCTTGCTTCTTGGTCTGTATGAAGGATGATTCGATTGAGGGTATCTACGATACTCTCAAGAACTGTGCCATGATCAGCAAGACAGCTGGTGGAATTGGTTTGAGTATCCATTGCATTCGTGCTACCGGGTATGAATCATCATCCGTCATTTCCAACGGCCGTTCATTTCTAATAGGTCCTACATTGCCGGCACCAATGGCTACTCGAATGGTATCGTTCCGATGCTCCGCGCTTATGACGCGACCGCTCGCTATGTTGATCAAGGTGGCAACAAGAGACCAGGTGCGTTCGCTATCTACCTTGAGCCCTGGCATGCGGATGTCTTCGATTTTCTGGACCTTCGCAAGAATCATGGCAAAGAAGAGGTCCGTGCCCGTGACCTTTTCTACGCCCTATGGATTCCAGATCTTTTGTAAGAATTTCTCGGGTTCGTTTGCCTCGCATCCTGACGAATGTCGTTCAGTATGAAACGAGTTGAAGCCAACGGCGACTGGTCCCTGTTCTGCCCTAACGAAGCACCAGGTCTTCATGACACTTGGGGACCCGAATTCGAAGCACTATTTGAGAAATATGAGAAGGAGGGCCGTCAGCGAAAGACTATTCCGGCGCAAAAATTGTGGTACGCTATATTGGAAGCCCAGATTGAGACGGGTGGTCCATTCATGGTGTACAAGGACCATGCCAATTGTGCGTCAGGCCATCTATCCTTCGAGTTCCGACATTCTCACAGTATACAGTGAAATCCAACCAGAAGAACCTCGGAACTATCAAGTCTTCCAACCTTTGCACAGAAATCATCGAGTATTCATCCCCCGAGGAAACTGCTGTTTGCAACCTTGCTTCCCTTGCTCTACCAACGTTCATCAGCAACGGAAAGTATGACTTCAAGAAGTTGCATGAGGTCACCAAAGTTATTACCAACAATCTGAACCGCATCATCGATGTCAATTACTACCCCATTCCCGAGGCCCGTCGCTCCAACAAACGCCACCGCCCCATTGGAGTTGGTGTACAAGGCCTTGCCGACACATTCATGGCCCTTCGAATGCCATTCGACTCCGCGGAGGCCAAGCTACTCAATATCCAGATTTTCGAGACTATCTATCACGGTGCCCTTGAGGCCAGTTCTGAGATTGCCGCTCGTGATGGCGCCTATGAAACATACGAAGGAAGTCCGGCCTCTGAGGGTCAGCTTCAGTTTGACCTCTGGGGTGTCACTCCAACGGCATTGTGGGATTGGACCTCCTTGAAGCAACAAATTACTCGCACTGGCCTGAGGAACTCACTCCTCGTCGCTCCAATGCCCACTGCTTCTACGAGTCAAATCCTTGGTTTCAATGAATGCTTCGAGCCTTATACGAGGTGTGTAGCTTACTACTAGCAGCGTAGAGCTCGGGCTGACATATCAAAAGTAACATCTACACTCGTCGCGTTTTGGCCGGCGAGTTCCAGGTTGTGTGCCCCTGGCTTCTTCGTGAATTAGTCAACCTCGGTTTGTGGGACGACAACATGAAGAACATGATCATCGCTCATAACGGCTCCGTCCAAAACATCCCCAATATCCCCGATGACGTCAAAGCAATCTACAAAACTGTCTGGGAGATCAGCCAAAAGAAAGTACTTGACCTTGCCGCCGATCGTGGTCCATTCATCTGTCAAAGCCAGAGTCTTAATGTCCATCTCCAAGCCCCGACCCTCGGTCAGCTGACTAGTATGCACTTCTACGGCTGGAAGAAAGGCTTGAAGACAGGAATGTACTATCTCCGCACACGACCTGCAGCTTCAGCGATCAAGTTCACAGTCGACCAGAGCGTCCTCAAGGAAGTGAAGAAACAAAATGCGGTCAGCACTGGGCGTCCTGTTGATGGATCTAATGGCATTCCTACTCCAACCTCCTCCCCTTCCCCACTTCGTGCCTCCTCAAATAGTTCGTCGGAGCCACCCGCGTCCACTGCCCCTTCAGAAGCCCTTGCTTCGTTGTCGCTCGATGACAAAGCAAAGAAAGCTGCGACAGAAGACCCCGAATTTGCCGCTGCTCTCCAGCGGCAGAAGGAGCGCGAGATTGCTGACGCAAAGCTGCAGTGTTCTCTTGAAAACAAGGAAGCGTGTCTCATGTGCTCTGGTTAAATGCGCCTCGGGTGTTGGTTTTCTGCTATGTAATTGTAATTTGGTTGCTCTGTTCTCTCGATCTTTGTATGCCGTGTCTTATGTTGCCACTTTACGCTCCTAATTGATCTAGATAGGCCTTGTACCATATATTGCTTTTGAATCAAACTTTTTGAATCTGACTGGTGTGCCTCTTATAACAGGCGTCCCTGTTCAGAGTCTCTTTTACACCCCTGAGTATCGGCAACCCTGCAGAGTTGCTCCTGGTCCTGGGAGGCCGTTCTCACTGCTCCTTCATCGGGCGAGATGGCCGAGCGGTCTAAGGCGCCAGACTAAGGACCAGGACAGAAAGCTGTTCAATCCCTTCCTTCTCTAAGGAATCTGGTCTTTCGGGGCGTGGGTTCGAATCCCACTCTCGTCACATGTTTTTCTCATACATGACTTATCGGCGTGTCGATCGTGACATATCTGCTGTAAATAACTTTTTTCGAACTTGACTTGGTCATCGTTGTAGATATAAAAAATGTATCTCAATCCCGTCCCTAACATACTGAACAACATATCCAATTGCACAAGGGAAGAAAAACAATGTGACGAGAGTGGGATTCGAACCCACGCCCCGAAAGACCAGATTCCTTGGAGAAGGAAGGGATTGAACAGCTTTCTGTCCTGGTCCTTAGTCTGGCGCCTTAGACCGCTCGGCCATCTCGCCCCGACAAGTGCCTTGCAGGAGACCCTTTTGTCGGCAAAATGACGAGTAAGTTCACCTGAATGAGCCTGCAGTGCAATGGGCTTGATCTGTATTGTGAGATGGACGGCGTCTATATCGGAAAGCTTCACGTGAGGGTATGATGGCTGATCATCTCGGGTTCATTGAGCAGCTAGAAAGAAGGTCAAGTTCGTATGATACTAATGTCCGTGTCAGCAAGGAGAAAAACAAATGACGAGAGTGGGATTCGAACCCACGCCCCGAAAGACCAGATTCCTGTGAAGGATGGGAGGACATGTGCATATCCTGGTCCTTAGTCTGGCGCCTTAGACCACTCGGCCATCTCGCCTGATAACTGGTCGTGGTTTTAGAACATGCCGGGCTCTATGTGCTGTGTGTGCTAATGAAGAGCAAGAAAAGAAGTCACGAAGGGTATCTGATAAATGATAGAGTTAACCCGCTGATACCATATACGTCATTATGATTGAAATTTGACAGGGTCATGGCGGCACACAATCCTGTTTATAGCAAGTACGTCGATGGTGAAGTGGTTATCATGCTTGCCTTCCACTAATGTTAGCAAGCGGCACGGGTTCGATTCCCGTTCGACGTAATCATATTTTTCGAAGTGCTCAGTACCCTCTGATATCAGCAATCTTCATGCGATTTTCCGATGGACCTTGCGCAAGCACTCGTTCCATTTTGGTACACCACACAATGTTCACGTCATCTCCAGCTTTGTGTATGAATGATGTCCCCCATGAATGTGCCCCGTACCGGGCGACACTTGCTAGTCAGAAACAGCAAACACACGTCGATGGTGAAGTGGTTATCATGCTTGCCTTCCACTCTGGTGAGCAAGCGGCACGGGTTCGATTCCCGTTCGACGTATTTATTTTTCCTCTTTAATGATCTAAACAAACAACCAACAATAGATGATGACATGGCGAGTGCGTGTTCGAGGACGTGTCAAGAGACTCAATTCACCTCTGTCGCTTCCTTGGCTTACCTTTCTAACCTGCATCTATATTATTTTCCCGCGACATATACTCTAGGGATATGCCAGTTGGGATTGAGGCTTGGATAACACAAATTCCACCTATCACCCGTGGATGGTTGGCACTTTCAGTGTTAATCAGCTTGGCTGTGGTGCGCGCGTGTTCGTATTTACTTGAAATAACAATTGATTGACCGCTTTCATCTGGTCTAGCAATGTCAGCTTGTCACGCCTCTTCAGCTATATTTCAGCTGGAAGAGCGCGTTCGGAAACGCACAGGTGTGATCATACCTCATTCATCTCCCTCGTTGGTGACTAAATGGATACAGCCATGGCGTGCCATAACCACCTTTTTTTATTTTGGGTCAATATCGCTGGATTTCGTCTTTCATCTTTTCTTCTTGTGAGCGCCACATATCATAATCATTTCGTTCTCATGCCCTAACAAGTAAAACAGCATGCGGTATAGCAGAATGTTGGAGGAATCTTCGTTTGCGAACAAAAAAGCCGACTACTTCTGGCTCCTGCTCCTTTCTTCCGTCATGCTGCTCGTATGTATTCCATACTGCTACTTCGACAATTTTGGTCTCACGCGAGATGTACTAGGGTCTTTCTCCTCTCGTTAACCTCCCCTTCCTCTCCTCATCCCTTGCATTTGTGCCAATATACTTCTGGTCAAGGCGTCATCCTTCAACACCTATTTCGCTATTTGGCTTGTTTACTGTTAGCGCCCCTTACCTTCCGATTGCGTTAGTCGCGTTCTCGTGGGTTCTCAATGGGACTTGGAAGGCTGCCGTTGCGGATTTGGCCGGTTGTGCAGTGGGTCATATTGGGTGGTTCTTGCGAGATGTGTGGACAAGGGAAATGGTCGGCGGTCCGACCGTATTCAGTCAAGCCCCAGAAGTGTTGTGAGTAATGCTTTATCCTCTTGTACTCGATTTTGGGCGTTGAACTATAGCTTAGGAAGCGGCTGTTTGGGGAATAATAGACTAGTTTACCCCAATATTGATACTGTTACTATGGCATTGTACGATACCTTTCATCCGGCATGATATAATAATCCCTTCAATGGTGTGAGAAACCGCTGTTATTGTACTTTCAGGAAAATACTGTTCTCGAACTACGAGTTGATGTGATCCCTTAGCCCGTAGTCATACATATACTGGCAACAAGCCTTTGCGGGGATGTAGAACTGCTATACATTGGAATATGTTATACAGATAAAAGTGAAATAAACTATGAGTCCACGAATTTAAGAAACAGCCGAGTATGTATGTAGTAAGTGTGCAAATATTAATGGCGTGACACAAGGCAGAATCCACACCTGAATTAGACAGATATATGGTCAGCCTCATTAATAGCCACCCCTCTCCGTGCAACAAAGAAAATTTCGCCAATAATCCCAAAATAAACTAAGTTAATCTTCAAAATGTGATCGCGGAACTTGTCCCGCCTCCATAATTTTAGTCATTGTCGTCACCCTGCGGTGAATGGTCAAAGGTTTGACTGTCTCCTGACTAGAAGTCCGCGCCCGGTGGGTTGAAGTTTTGACAGGAGGGAAAACAAATTGTCCAGTGAGGTGTTTCTCCATCCTATGTCTTTCCCACTCGGCGACCTCTGTAGGCGTCGAGTCAAAGCGGGGCGAGGGTGGAGGACGGGAATGACGAGGAGAAGAGTAAGAAGAAAAACCTGAAACCGAGTCTCGGTAACCGGTAAAAGTTCTGATGGGATGTGGCGGATACGTAATCGAAGAAGAGGTTGACACAGAAGGGAGGCGAAGAACCCGATTGGTTTGGGCTTCAGCTTGGACGCCAATGATATCAAATTCGCGCACGGCGAGGATGAGGAGTAGAATAACGGCCGATATGCTTGAAATGACCATCTGAGGGAAGTATCCAATGGTATCTGTAAAACAGACTTCAGCCCTGCGTCGATATCGAGACCTTTTCGCTTACCGATGAGAACACCTATTTATAGAACTTAGTTTAGCGAATATTCATTGACACTTCTAAAAAAACGCACCATCAAGACCCGGGGCATCGGGCATGCTATTCCGAAGCTGAGGAAGTGATATTAGGATGGCGCCGGACGACACTAAATGTTTGAGAAGCGGCTTCATTCCAGAGGTACGTCTCGCAAGTATGACATGTCCAATGGTAACATGTGTGAGGACCCAGCTGACAGTGAACAGGAGGAGCGCGAAGAAGCGCGCTGAGCCAGGTCGCGCAATGTGCATGTCAATGTCTCTACTCGGCGAAGTGGTTCCATCATCACCCTTAGAAAAGCTTTCCATATCTGCCGTTCCAATATCGAAGCTTGACATAACGTCCACCGTGGTAAGCTTCTGGATCGGAAGGCTTTCGTTTGAAAAGCCCACGGCTCGTAGAGTACTGGTTAGAAAGTATGTGTCAAATGGGTACAGTCGGGCGTTGTGAACATCTAGAACGTGGTCGCTGTCAAACTGGACCAGGTTTTGGATACTGTCGGAAACACGTCAATATAGCTTTGACATCAATGTGATATTTAAAACAGACTTTCGACGATGACCAGTCGCTTTGTTGATAGGAATGGTTGACGGGTCATATACTGCTGCGGGTTCTGCTGCACTGCGACGGGGCTGAGCGCACAGTAAATGCGACGAAAAAAAATGATCTCACTTGTCGACAAATATATGGAAGGGAAGGGAAGGGAGCCCACAGACATTACTTCCATGAACACCAGCGGATTCAGGTAACACATATTCTTGACCACAAGCCAGGATAGACCACCTAATAGTAACCGAAGGCTCGTCAATGTCGACGTCTACACTATCCCCAATCAGAACAATCTATCGATGGGTGTGAGCAGACATGCAGACAAAGGCAATGTTATAGTACGTACCCCAGGCGAACTCTCTGCTACTTTATCCAGTTCCATTTTGAAATATGGATCTTCAACATCTGCGCCCAAAAATGCAAAAGAAATAGACATGATGAAAAAAAGAGATGCAATGATAGCAAGAGTAACGATAGTTGAGCCGCGGAGAGGAATGACAAGGTTGGCGGGAGGGTGTTGGAATTTTTGTTTTATTGACTGGGACTCGACGTGTTCCATGGCAAGCCGCGGAGCAGCGGCTGCGTTAGCGGGAGACAGGTGAAAGGAGCGTAGATGATGAAAGGAGCGACGAGGGCGAAGGAACGCCGGAACACGAAACGACGACATCTGGAGCCTGCTGGTCATGGTCGTACCACCACTCAGACATTAGCTGGACATGGGGAAAAACCCGAGTCACAACAAGGGCTGGTATATAAGAGAACGGCCGAGAAGCTAGTGCCAACGCTCACGCCCGCAGGCGCCGTCAACGTTAACTAACACAAATATGGAATGAAATTTGACGTGCGCACTAACAGCTCCCGAATTTGCCGCGCTCCCACCTGTTTCTGCAAATGTATCGCAAGAATGCATGGCACGACTATAAACAATGTGATATGTTCGACCACACTGGAACACAAAAACGTACATACACGCGAGAGGCGACAATTGATACAAATCGATTACATCCTAAAATAGGGTCGATGTCGCTAGCTATTTTTGGACGATATGAAGCTTATTGCCGAGAATTGATACCATGCTCTCTACTTTCACCCCCATTCCCTCTCTCATCTTTCCATCAACTTCAGTATCTCCCTCAAACCCCCGCATGTCCTGCTCAGCATCTTCAACTTTCTCGGAAGCTTCATATGTGATATGGAACAGTTTTGATAAAAATCCAGGCCCTCATAAATATTGTTCCGCTTCACGGATACTCACGAGTCTGCATATGTTGCCCACCCGCCATTCATTGTTCCAGTGCAGGTATTCAACTGTCGGTGATTGGCAGACCCGCCAGATGTGTTGAAGAATAACCTCATGGACGAGGTCTACCAGGGGAAATGTCTTTACGCATATCTGATGCCGATGGCAGCGTGGGGCCCTTCCTGGCTGGCGATTCTCCTGGTCCCTATCTGACCAAATACCCACTAGGATACCGCGGCACTTGGGTTGGCCTATGGGGAAGGCTGCCCACTTGCGATTGTCTGAGACTCCGTTCTATATACATTGCACAGTATATTGCTTGAATAAACTCAATATAGAGACGGCCCAATATTAGCTTCCTAGCCCGCTTCAGGCATTTTGCTCATAACCAGGTAGTGCGCGCTGCATTCTAAGTGCCTTCGGGCTTGTGGCTTGAGTTCCTGCAAAAACAACCAAACAAACAAACAAGAAAATGGTTCCTTTTCATTTCAGTTGTTTTGTTGGGCCACCATGCCTTTCAAAACTCGGGTGTGATGCTTGGCTTCAGACCGAACTTGGCAAATATCTTATTTGCGCCAGCCTTCTCACCCGTCTCAAAGATCTCTAAATTTCTGAATGTACATTCTGTACGTGGGTCTATGCTCTTGGTAGTGCTTCTTTTTTCGTGTACATTCTAGATCAGCGCAAGTTCCTGGCTAGGGGCGGCATCCGCTTCTCATTTATATTCGAACACGCTACTCCGGCGCCGAACTGTGTGATTTTTTCCTGAGGTTTATATGTTCTTTGTGTACGGCACCTGAGGTTTTCCTCGAGTGCGATTGAAAGCTTCCGGCTAAAACCGGCCTTACGAAGTACCTGATTCACTCCCATGTCCGTCTGAAAACTTTTTTATAGACACATAATTGAGTTCTGACAGATGAGAGCATAGGAGGACGAACCTGATCTCAGTTAGCGGGCGAGTGTACCTGTGAACGGCCTCGGATGCCGGTTGGTAATAATAAATCACGCGTATCAAAGGAACGAGAAAACGGATAGATGTCCAAGAGTATGTTGTTTAGGTTTACGCGCTGACAGGTCTCAGAAGCTCATTTATTCTCGACAAGCCGCACGCATGTTGTATGATTGTCGATAAGCCAATACTTTGTCTTCTAATGCGAAATCGTACGCTTTTCCAAGATCCGAATTCCGGAAAACCATGTGGGCATACAAATTGGAGGTTAAGTACCTGAAGGTGCATGAGCATAACCGATTCGCTTTACATAACAGCCGCGGATAATGCCCAAGAGTGGTTCTTAAAAGTTGAAAGTAGATAGTGAAGCGCGGAACGTTATGTGGGATAGCAATGACAGGCGGAAGTGACTTGACTCGTGGATTCACCAACCGCTGCTTATGAATGTGTTGGTAGAGCGTGGACTCAATATTTACTCCTCCCACAGTGCCCACATGCAAAAGGAGAGAATCATCAGATATTTATGCACTCAACAACTCCTCCAGTTGTTGAATTTCATCCAGAGGTCCACGTTCATCCCCTTCTCGTCCATAAATTAGGAGAATCTTTTGGGCATGATTCAGGATTATCTGAGCATGAACTTTTTGTCTCGCTTCTTCCCCCGAAACATCAGAACTTATCAGAGCATTCCAGCTCGTCTTCGCCAGCTCTAAGAGATGCAATCCTGCACCTGGTATTCAGCGTGTGACTACTCATTCCAGAAAATAATCACCTACCGATCTGGGGATAATTTTCCGGGTAGATCAGTAGATATAGCGCCAGGAGAGTGAAACCACTAAGCATCGCAACACTGTAGTCGCCTTCATGTGAAGCTTTTCTAAACCGCTCCGATAAGTGTTCCATGTATGATTCATGTAGAACACATCGTAGAGAAGTTGGAAGGTTCGCCAAAGATGGTGCGGGGAGATCTGTGCCTACGATGTGATCTATCCCTGCGTATTTGCGCAGTGCCTCGCTGATGGATAATGTTGCATCGGGAGAATCAGGTGGTTCGGGTACCTGGCCTAATTCACGTATTAGAATGCACGAGCGGCATTCACAAACAAATCCGTAGGTGTAACGAAATGCTTGATGCCTCGATTGCGTGAGAGCAGGATCCAGATACGGCACACAAACCTTTTTACAATGTAGTCAATGACCTATGGCCATAGCAACATTAGTACGCGCGTATATCGTACCTCTTCACCGAGAGCGATGTTTCGTAGTGCAACAATTTCCATGAAAACAGACTGCGCGGACGTAAAGACGTATCTCGGAGCGGCGTTTGGCACACATGAATGATTAAAAAGTCGACTAGCCAGCGGGAAGACACCATGACCGATGGTGTTCATATGTGAATGGATAGTGAAGTTGTTGTTACTGAAGCGGGAGTAAATGGACATCGCTAGATCTCCTTGGGGGATAAGAGACTTTGGAAGAATATTGAGGACCTCTGGCACCGTCCCCGGAGCTGGTAAAAGGGAGAGGAACAAGGAGAGAGAATCATTGAAATCACTCCCTAGGGGTTCTGATTCTGTCCGAGGTAGCTGGGCAAGGAAATGCGACAAGAGAAATAGATCCATGCGTTCATGCGGAGCCAATCCACGGGATTCCATGACGGATATCATTCTATTATAGATTTTGCATATGCGCTTGTGGCTCGCGTTCCAATGTGTGGTTTGACCTGAGGATAATGTCAGTCCTGTCCACAAAAAAAATAGTAACTGACTCCTAACATTGAGTATCACAGTAGTAATACGAGGTGCAACCAGTACATTTTTTGAGCCGTTGTCGG
>QFDT01003841.1:0-11126 GCA_003315915.1 Macrolepiota dolichaula | reverse complement strand
ACCTTACCCTCATCGCACAAGGCGGCAGCGAGGACAATGAGAAAGAAACAACTTGGAACAAAGGGTGATGGACTAAACCCTCCAATTCTAGACTCGAAATTTACCTAGCTGCCAACAAATCGAGAAGATTTCAGATAAGCTGTGAATGGTCACCAGATCTGCAATCACTTGGGGGTCCGGGTTATTAGAGCGACTGCATCCCTCAGAGCCGCCAAGCATCCCCTTATTCCATATATCATTATTACAAGAAATTCCCTACAAATCAATGAGTTTCTTTATTCGTGATAACCCAATGCGAGATTGTAGAGGTTGATATCGGTTCGGTCGGTGCTGTAAGATCACGGTATGAACACAAACACGGTCTTCTAAGTCAGCTCCAGCGTGTGCCCGTTGTTTGCCAGTCTAGACGCAACTCGTAAACTCGACTAATAAGCGCTCAAACCATTCAATCATGGAAACCGGCGTCAGGTGGTGGCCCTCTTGACCTGCTAGCGCTGACGCTATTCGGGTAGAGGTGCCCAGGACCACTACCTCCTTCCCTCCCATCACTTGTACCATACGAGGTATACTGGTATTGTCTCGGGGGTTGCTGATGCGAGTAATTGTAGTTGTGCGGAGTTGGTAGGGGTGGGTGGGCGAGATCAGGATGTTCTGATCTAGAAGGGTACTGGTACATAGGAGCTGGGGGTGGTCCTGATGAATATTGCGCTTGGCCTGGCACGTAGCTCTGTGAAGGGACTACAGGGTGGGATTGCATAGGAGACGGGTGGTATTTTGGGTGAGGTGTTGCTGGCGTATTCGAGACTGGTGGGGGATTCGCAAGCATGGCATCAAGGAGAAGGCTAGCGGTAGAAGTTTTAGCAAAGGATTGTCTATCGCGAATGCTGTTTACGGACTCGTTTTCTTCTTGGAGTTTCCGGATTTTCGCAGTCGCGAGTTCCAAATCGCGTTGATACGCTTCTTTGGCCTGTTTCCAACTTCAGTACCATACAACCATGATAGGAGGAGATAACTAACCGCATTAACTTTCTCAAACCTTTCCCTCATCGACTGGTACCTTTTATCCATAACGACGAACACTTATTTCAGTACAAGCTCACGAGGGAGTCGGCTGTAGAAGGGATAGGGAGAAGGAATAAGTCCTCACTTCTCTTTATAACGTGTGCTCCTGTGTGTTGAATGAGCCTGACGAAGTTGATAAGCCGGCGGAAGTGAAGAGATCCTAAGCACAGAAAGCTTGTTTGACTCGGAGGTTAATGGACATACTTTGCTTCTGTCCTCCTTGTCTCCTCTTTCAGTCCTGACTTTCGAATGAGTCGTGCGTGATGCAGCAGATTGGATATCCATAGTTCCAGCAATGAAGATCAAGCGAACAACGATGCAAGAGGCTAAACTGGTGTGGTATATGGTAGTCTGTCACTATTGTGAGTGATTGGGTCACACTTCGTCACTCAATCACTTTCATCATTCGTAGACCCGCCAAGCGCAATGGGTAATGATAGACTTATACATACATTAGGGTAAATACTACTTTCCTTTGTGGTCCCTCGGCCTCTTATCCCACCCCTCCATAATAACTTTTGCGTTGTTATAGACACCGCCCACTGGCCCAAGTGGTCAAGGACACTCACAGCTAATTGAACTCCGGACCCAAGTCAAAATATTTCAACTTGATTCGACGGCTCCGAGCCAATGTCTCCAGCCCTTCAACTACAGCCGCTCTATCCCCCACCGGACTAATTCGCGGGCGCGGTATCTCAAGCTCAAACTGCGCATCAACCCCATCCCCCCTCTCATATAACATTCCTGTGATCAACGACAAGCATGTTCTCGGCACAGGGTTCGATATGAACAGTCTCTCCAATAAAGGAAGGCTCTTCTGCCCATCCGGTTGTTTCGACATCAATACATGCAAGAGGTGAGAGATGAAGGACCCGAAACAATCAAGAAGTGATAGCGTTCTGATCGAGCCTGGCAACCGGGAAAATAATTGGTGCGTATCTTCACGAGAACATGACCAAGAGTCCAGCTCCAGGGTTGATAGCGACACTGGTAAACGACTAAGGAAATTTTGCAGCAACTCTAGTCGTTCCGAAGGAAGTGTACCGAGGACTAGACATGTCAATCGAAGTCGCTGAATAACGGGTGTGTGGAGATGGCGGAAGAGACTAGTACTGGCTTGTCTAGCTGAAAAATGCCAGGTGAGGTCGGTAAGATGAGCAAAGGTGATTGGAGAGTGTATGACAGGTGAAGCAGCACTGTCGAGTTGCGTTTCATTACTTGAAGAATAGTGACACTCAATCAGGTTGTGGCATTGTATGAAAATACCGACAGCAATATCAATGGACATCGCAGAGAGCTCCAAGGTTGTTATGATATGGGCGGAAGGAATAGTAACATGATACCACATATTGGACAGTACGAGTTTGTGGACGTGTGACATATTGGGCAATATGAGGCCCTGCTCGAGGTCATTATTTGAAGTGAGACCGTCCAACGCAAACACCTTGAGGTTATCTAATCCGCCATCCGTATAGAGGAGAGGAATCCAGCTAACAGGAGGATCCTGTAGCCGAAGAGATCTAAGCTTCTCGGCATTTTCTCTCTGGGAGACGAGTTCGACGATGGGCTGAACGGCTTTAGGAGTGGCACCCCATGAAAGAAGGTCCTCCTCATTGAAGCGAAGGTCGAGGGACAATGGCATCATCCCGGCATTGCGAAAACATAGATCAAGAATCGCTATGTTGGAGCTCGCTGTCTTTGTCCGAACATCTGTTTCAACAATCGCCCACAAAGCAGGCGTCGACCACGCGACCTGCCTCCAAAGGGAACAGACAGCCCCAAAGCGAATTAATGGGCCGATATTGCTTCGCCGTTGGTGTTTGAATGTGCTCATGGTACCCGACATGGAACACCCGTGTAGGAATATGGTTGAGAGTGTTTCCGACGGCAAGATCCTGGTTGTAGATTGGATGTCATTGAGGCGTCGTCTGAGGTGAGCTCTCTGATCACAGAGCTGGCGGATATGATCGTCGAGCCGTTCAGATTCTCGATTGATGAAGTCGATTTCTTCTTCTAATGATCTATAAGAAGCTTCATGCGGAGGTGTCTGGCTGCGTCCACAATGCAAACAACAGCTGCCGTCCTCCATAGTGTTTGGAAGGAAGATGACGAGCCGGATAACCCCAGTTGAACATTACGATTCAGGCCCAGATCACGTTACTGTCCCCACACTGTGCTCATCCCTGAGTGTATTGTCGGCAACGATCAGCAACTGCAGTCGGTGTATCCTAGTGACCACCTATAAAATCTGGCATTCCAGAGCCCCAACCATCAAGGACCCCAGTTCAAAATACTATGAGCACATCATCGGGAGGGAATGCCTTGCACGCGGCCATCCGGAGGGAACTTCAACATGTTGATCAATAGATCAGGAGGCCAACGGAACGGCACTTGAACATGAGTTAGTCTTCATCAATACTCTCACTACTGTTCGAGCGGAGGTTCACCTCGGAGAACATGGTAACTTGGAAAACCTTCCAAGTAGAGAATTTAGGTCCCAGCAAACACATTTCATCCTGTTGGATATTCCGATATCATACTCAACGGCGGTATCAACAACCGACATCAGAGGCCTGGAATTCTTGAAAGGCCGAAGTCAGGGCAATTAAACAGATATAATACCGGAAAATCTCACTGTACTTTCACAGGTGCAACGGAGGAAAGTCATTCCCGCTCTCATCGTGTCAGTGAGATTCCGGCGTAGGAACATGTAGTCCACGTCCCTACAAACAGCATACAAAGATGGAGAGTTGGCAGTCTATCCCTTAATTTGTTCTTGTTCGGACCAAAGCTTCAGCCGTGACAAATGACCTGCCAAAAGACGCGCAACCGCTAAGTCAGACCAGACGAACCCGCTCCCCTCGCTCACCATGGAGCTTCACGATTCCGAATCTCATCGTTTCCGAAGAAGGTATGCAGACGAGCGCGCAAAAACTGTGTCCCGAACAAAACAATCACCAACCACCGGCATATTGACGACAAGATGCGAATAAGATGCTCTAGACCCTGGAACCAGAAGTTGAGTTGTAGTTTATGAACTTCTACCATCGATACATGTGACGGTTTTTAGGTGGTCTAGACTGGCTCTCATGCTAAAAACTATGGTCCGTCTGGCAAGGAAGACAGGTCAGCTGGATGATAGAAAACCGGGGTCGGCGCTTGTGATCCAGCGGGTTATGATGAACAAAATGCGCCGTAAACCTGGGAGAACCAAGTTGTACAACCCGAGCGCTCATGCGTTCGAGGTGTACTACGAAACGATTATGCCTGTTTCGAGATGACATTAGTGGCACTCCCTGCTGGAGGGGGGAGTCCCTTATGCGTAAAAAACCTAGAGGGTGTCGTGAGGTAGAGAACAGGCTTGACAGCCCCTGGTAATCTCGCGAGCTCATAAATATCTGGCTTCGTTGATGGATGCAATATCTGACGTCATTATTGATGATTTTTTTCCCAGATAAATTAAGGTCGGTTATTTCCTCTCACCATCTTTATCCTAGATGTCAGTGAAGTTGAGCTGCCAAGAGAGAGGGGCTCCATACCTAGTTCACGAGGGGAAGCTTCTTTCATACTACACATTACCCGCGTGCAATTGAATCTGCATCATTCGAGGCACACGCCCCAGCCTAGCTGACGTCGTTAGCCTCACGTTACCCGACCATTCAACCTCGAGACTGGGTCTGATTACACGTTTTGGCAGTACCATGCGGTTTGTGGCCACTACAAGTCTACATTTACCTCTGATGCACTATTTATTCATATTATGGAGTGGGAGGCTGTTGCATGGTTTGATTATACTCATTGTCAGGTCTACCAAGCAACATGAATACCGCGCATGATATCCTGGACGCTGAGACACGTTTGGACGCTGCCTGCCATATGATTCCTGGGAATCAGCAGCAATCAAGCAATTAAGGCGATGAAAACCGGTGACACACCAACGTTCGAGGGTGCCTGCGAGTTGTTCCCGAAATGCTAATATTACTTGGTTGGCGTGCGAGCCCTCGGAGGTCTGCGCGGCTGCATGTACGCTGATGGCAAAAACGACTAAATTAGTCTAGACACATAACCCATTTAAGCAGGTGACGTGCAATGATTCCGTGGTTATTGGCTCGTAAAAACGTATTGATCACTGCTTAACCGAGGAGAGCCGTCAAACTGCGAAGTGCGACAAAAAATAGATGTTGATATGACCGCACCATATTGCGAGGTGAGGCTGGTGTGCTGGTGTGAGTGGTGATGGCTAACGGGTCCTGAGCGCAGGGATAGGATCATTCGGTGATCTGTGGGTTCACCGGGAAACCCATCCCATCCTATCGCTACATATGAGGGAAGCCCAACGGTGTAAATTTCATCGCTAATTTAAGCTTTCGAGTTATTTTTGGCTGTGGTGTGCGAGATTTTTTTTTGAGAGGGAGCTTTCGCGCTCGTATAGCCAGGGTCTTGGGTACGTTGGGCGGGGGAAGTATGTTAGTCACCATGTCAAGATAAGGGGTACCCAAAGGATTGGGGGAATACATCAAAATGCGCTGTAATCTTATGGCTCATGGTGTAGAGGTGTGAGTAGATGAGTGCCAAGTGTGATGGTGCGCAGCAGTGCTTTGGTGATGGGATGGTGACAAAGGCAAGCCGCCAGTGCTTCTTCGAAGCCATGCATACGACACACTTGGCATACAGCATCAAGGGCCCATCATCACCGGCAAAAGGCAGGACAAGCTCGTCCTAAGAATATCTATCCCATGCCTTCGGGTCTGAGGATATGTATGGAGCTCGCAGATCACAAGCTCTCGGGTGATTTCCAGGATAGCCAAATTAGGATCACTAATGGAAACTTGCGATGCCAGCGGCGGCGGGGCGAATAGGATGGCAGAAAACATAGTGACACATCAGTGCTGAAAGTTGGAGAGCGGTGAGATTTGGGGTGGATCTCGGAGGTACGTCGCAAGGGCGCTTGTGGGGCAAATGTGCTTGGATGATTGATGGTGTTTGGCGTTGGAAACAAGTGAGCTGTCGGGACCAGTCCTAACTCCTGTACAATCGTGGAGTACGCTGGTACATTTGGATTGTCGTATGGGTGTTCTGTGTCTCACGTCGGACATTGTCAAGAGTTTTTAATGCGCTTGGAGCTTGACGGGATTCGACGTTCGACGACTGCTAGCCCCCGTTTTAATGTCATGACAGTCGTGTATCATAAGCAGCGAAATGAAATAGAAACCAAGGTAACCAGACAGTCTTGCAAGGATATGTCAATATAGGAGTCATATGACCTTGTCCCTTGAGGAAGGAGAAATTTTAACTCTTGACTATTGGAGGAAAGCCGGGCTCGTCTATCAAGGCTATCCTGAAGATCAGTGAAGGATCGGATATAAGGTGTCCGGGTAACGAAAGGCCAAGCCGCTCTACAAGCCACAGTATAGAGTGACTTCGGAGTATTCAAGACAGAGAGAGGGAGAGAAGTTCATTCATAGCCGGCGACTTATCGATTGAACCAAGGGTCTTTCGGGAGACTTCGTGATGCAGGGATATGCGGAGAACATAGTAAAAACACAGTGGGGAAGGAACCCTGTGAATTGGGCGAAGAATTTCGGCTCGCGGGGTGGCCTGGATGCCTTCGGTGTCTGCTATGTCGTTGGTGGTATGACATTTTACTGCGATAGGAGTCGGGCAGTCGTTGGAAAAATCAGGTTTAGACCGGATATACGCGTCAGGATGTATTTTGGCAACGACTGTCGCGAGACATTTACAACCACGGCAACGAGTAGAAATCAAGGGCTGGCAGGGATCAGGCATCATCTCGATGGTCGGTGATGGGGTGTAAGTTTGAACCGCAGTACACAAGGCGTTGTCTGTTTGAAGCGCGTCGAGCGGCGGAAATATAGATAGCACGGGGATGGTTGATGTGCTATAAATATTCTGAGGAATTGTGAATAGAATAAAATTGAATTGGGGAGACAGTGAGCAGCACAAGAGGGCAGTGAGTAGAATATTTTATATGAGGATCGGCCGAGCCAATTCGTGGGATGCTCCACGGAATGGAGGATCGCGGGCCGAGGGGGTGTTTGGCGGTGTGGACGGTGTTTACGTGGTTTTTGGATCTGAGATGGGATAAGAAATCGAAGTGAATTCTGGCTGAACATCCCCTCACGATGGACTCATACCACCACCAACACTGGGACAACTATCCCAACCTCAACCTCTCCTCGCTGTCTGTAACGTCCCCCTCAAACCTTTCACCCGCGACCCCCCTCTCCCCGTACCATCAGCTCCATCATCCCCACCAATTCAATTTTGACCACCAAAATAATGCCTTCGACGACCGCAACCCACAGCCCTCCCACTCCGCCCCCTCCTCCTCCCGTCCCTCCACTTCGGCCGGACCACCACCTTCATCCTCCGCTTCATCTTCCGCCTCCGCCCCTCTCCTCAACCTCCCTCTTCCTAGAAAACGCTCCTCCTCTTCCGCAGCCTCCACTCTCGTCCAAGTCGAGGAGTCCATGTATGACGATACCCAAAATGTACCAGGCCAAACAACCGTCCCTCTCGACCTAGCAACACCCTCAGACGACCATGAGATGCGCAGCCCCATCGATGGCAGCGGCAGTACCAGTGGCGCAGAGGACAATATTGGCTATGGTGGCTCTAGTACCCCAGGCGGCCTTCAAGACTCTGGCCGTGCAGGTGGCTCTGCGGGCTCGGGAGGCATGCCTATGGGCATGGCAGGCAGTATGAATGTTCTAGGCAAGCCTATGGCCACTAATAATTTTGTCACCAAGCTCTATCAGTGAGTCTCTTTCTTCGTCGAACTAGCCCTACTCTATTTTGTAGATCACCTTCTTTTCTTCTTGCGGGTGACATCTCCTGCCATTCTCTTTCTTTTTCTCTGTTCTACCATTTTTTACGTTACCCATTCTCTTCACTCGGCCCTGACTTCTTCACACAGAATGATCAGCGACCCAAAATCAGCGCATTTTATTGCCTGGACAGAGCTTGGGACATCATTTGTCGTTTCCAATGTCGGTGAGTTCAGCAGGAGCATCCTGGGCTCCCACTTCAAGCACAACAACGTGAGTATATGCGGCCTCGTGGTCAATGTACGCTCACTTTGCTCAGTTCTCCAGCTTTGTACGTCAACTCAACATGTATGGCTTCCATAAAATCAACCGAGTACGTCTATTCGCCACTAGCCGCAGTCCATATATTTACTTCATTTGTTCCAGACTCCTCGTGCCCAACGGACCTCGACTGATGCGCAAACATGGGAGTTTTCTCATCACAAATTCCTTCGTGGTCGGCCGGATCTGCTGGATGAGATAAAGCGAAAGGCGCTTGAACCCGACCCAACCGTCAAGCACCGTGTAGAGCTGCCTGGAGAGGTAAATCCCTGATTACGTTTGCCTTCGTACTGCTAACGGTACCGATCAGGTCGCCGCACAGCTAGGGGCGATGAGGGATGAGAATAGAAGGATGCTGGAGCAGCTTAGTATGGAAAGGAAAAAGGTTGACAAGCTCGTCAGTGTTGTAAACAGGCTATGGGATACGGTTCAAAAAGGTTTCCCTGGCAGTGGCAAGTCATATTGATCTCTACCTATGATTTCTTCGTTGACGGCATATCCTAGTACCCCCATTCCCGACAGAGCTCTTCACCGATCCCAATTCAAACCCCGGCGATAATCCAAACATATACATCACATCACCTATATCGTCTTCAGCAAGATACCCACCACCTCTGTCGCTTAACTTTAATCAGCCTTTGCAATCCATCCAGAGCCCAAATTCAAGTCCTACCAGCACCGAATTCCCTCACGCCCACCAACATCATCCCCACCCATCACTTTCACGTCAACATAGCTTCCAACACGTTGGATTTGGTTCAGGCGGTCAGTCTGGAAGTGCTGGTGCCCCGGCCTCGCGTGCCCCGGAGACAGGTGATTCGACGACACCGTCCTCACCTTCCGGTATGGAAGGCGTTTACGATGGAGAGGACCCCACGGGTCCTGGAAATGGCGCCAACGGGACGCAAAATCCAGGCCCCCGAGGTGGCGTCAAACGCCAACGATTATCCACCGACGAGGGCGGGATACCTGCAATGGGCTTGGGAATCAACGTGGGCATGAACGGATACCATCACCACTTACAACCCCATGGTCTTCCCCATCCACAGCAGTATGTCCATCATTCTCATCACCTCACTGGAGATGTGTCGACAGTTTCGTCGCCGGGTACTACTGCCCCTCCGTCGCTCCTTGGGTTACCTGGCATCACTGCTGCTGGTGGCGTTGGAGGGATCGGTAACGTCGGCGTTGGTGGAGTAAAGCGATCGAGCCGAGCCCGCAGTGACAGTGCACCGCTTGGTCCTTACAGCTACGGTTCTCCGGGCGCCGGTACCGCATCTCCTGGGGGACCATTGGCTGTAGGTTCCAGTTGGTTGGGTGGACGCCCAAGAAGTGGCAGCGGTTTGGTTTCTAGGCCAGGTACTGGTGCCGGTATGGGTATGGGGAGCCTTGGCAGGAACATGGGCAATTTGAGCGGTTTAGCGAACCTCAACAGTCCGCCCGTCCCCACTGGTGGTGCCCCTCCACCTGCCGTAAATGGAGTTGGAGGGGCGGGTGGAGATGTGCCATCACAAACCTCCGGCGTCATTCCGACTTCGGCGTCAACAGGGAGTGTAAATTCGTTGATGGGTGGCGGCGCCATTGGTACAGGTCCAGCCGGAATAGGCTCGGTTGTTTCGGACGGAAGTGGGCGGTGATCCACCTACTCTCTTGATATCTTTCTGCTTTAGGGATTTATGTGTTGGTGCTTTGTTTATAGACGAAAGGGGACCTGGTTCGCAGATACCCCTGGTGCTTTCTTTGTTCATCTTTCTTGTCCCCGAGTTTGTTCATGCCTCATCTCATCTCTGCTTTTGTGCTTTTCCGTTCGCCCGTCTCGCAGCATTGTCTGCGAATACCCCTTGCTGTCGAAAATCTCACAAGTCTCACTTTCCCCCTCCCGCCCTCTTTCAACGACTTATACCCCGCTCTTCACGTTTTGTCCCTTTGATGAGGGATAGGACCTCTGGGCAAAACCTGGAACCAAAACTAACAGGTTGACAAAAATGTGCTGTTACATATCGACTCGTGGTCTGTTGTATATACAATACCTCGCTTGTGCCATTACATCTCTCCTGAGTTTGGATCAAATAGTCATCGTCATGTGCATACATACAGACTATAGTTTGCTGCTCTTCTGCATTGTATATAGACAGGGTTATCTTTTCTTTCTCTTCCTACTTGTTGATTTACAGATACTACAGATATCATTCCGCTCAGCATTTACAACGTACATAGACGATATATCACAAACCAAAATGAGAATTATTATACCCCCAATACATATACCTCTTTTAGGAGCTGAAATTACAAGTCGACTGCGAACGGATCAATGCTCGGATCGGTCCTGCGCTCGTACTCCAAGACGAGGGCGATCAGGTCCGCAACCGGCTCACCATATTCTTCGCCTATGACGGCAAAAATCCCGTCTGTGCCTGCACTAACCCCCGATGTTGTCCAGAGTTTGAGAGAGTGCTCGGCACCATCCCTGAGAGGGATTGGGAGGTCGGTACGGACCCATCGAGCACGAGGCTCCCATTGAACATTCGGAAGTTCCTCAAGAGCACGCGTAAATCCACGCTTGTTAGTTGTGGCGCGGACACCGTCGAGTATGCCCTTCCCTCCTGGAACCTTCGACCGAGCAAGGAGGATAGAGCCCGTACAAACGGTAAAGATCCCTCTAAGATTTCTCACAGCAGCCTCATTGCAGAAAAACTTGTCGAGGTAGGTAACGACGGGTTTCCAGGACGATGTATCTGCGATGCGCGTACCAATCCCGCCGGGGATGAAGAGGATATCGATGGGTTCTTCTGGGGGAGAGGTGAATGTGTGTGTAGGTAAGATTTGTTGTTCAAAGGCGGGACCTGGGAGGTCTGAGGGGGGAAGGGTTGAGACAGGGTCTAGAGTAGCAGCGAGGATAGAGAGGCGGAGTGGGAGTGAAGGGTATTGACGTTTTAGTGTGTTGAGGGCATCAAG
>QFDT01003794.1:0-12762 GCA_003315915.1 Macrolepiota dolichaula | reverse complement strand
AATACTGGTACCACCCGAACAACCGTCGCATGGAAGGACGAATTGTCAACACCAGTGGCAACCCCATTTGATGCGAACAAATCCGTCTCATCGACGAAGACCCGGTCTATCGATAATTGAGTTGGAGTCTCGATATACAAAGGGGATAATGTTACGATTGTCTCCTCTATCCTGTAACAGTATGTCACTTCTCTTCGTCGTCTTGAACTTGCCCTAGTCTTTTTCCCTTCTCGTCTATTCTTGTTACCATCATTCCTAAGAGCTGTGCCTCCTCCTCCGTTTGCCTGATCGGTCTTGGGCCGAGTTTCCTTATTATGTATGCACTAAAGATAGCGACACCTTGGTGAAAGGGTCGGGGATTGGATCTCGATGTGCGGACTTCATCTACGATGTATTTGTATATTGATTAACTTGGACAAACGTCGATACTGCCTCATATACTGAAGCGTAGAGTACTGTGTACCTTAGCTTTAGTATTGTTGTTAACCAGCGTGTTCTTATCGATATCGTTCGACGTTGCAAATCTGTTTCCTCAGTCGTCTTCAGTGACGACTAGACTTACCATATAACACCTGCCTGGAAGCTCTGCGCGTCACTCAAGTTCAGGAGACGACCCCTCTGTCGTTACATCAAGAAAACCTCCGTCTTGCTCGACTCCACTTGGCGCTTACCTCGTTCTCTAGTCTGGGACTACGGATCGACTGGTAGTACTGCTGAGGCAACTTCTCAGCGGCCCATCTTCTGGCACGGCTTTGGACTAGGTCCGAGCATAACAGGGACAACTGAGGGAAGTCTTGGCCAGCTTGTAAAAGCAGCCTGCAAGAAAGGGTAAATGAAGGGAAGTCAAGGAGAATGAAACAGATTCAGATAATCACAGAGATATTGTGGAGACAATATATGTTGATAAGTTGTTCCACTCTCCTGGGATTCTTGCAACTCTTGGGTATGGTTCATTACTGCATGTTGTAAAGCAGGTAAGTTGTATAGTGTAGAATTATGATGGTGGTAGTATTATGGTGTGATGTCTGATGTAGTTTACATAATGTCCTCTGTATCATTTCTTAGTCTATGTACTAATCTAATCTCTCAGTCTTCTCTTGTAGCCATTCTCCTCTCTATAATGTACCATAGATTATTGAGGCAAGTTTGCACCTCTGCTGTCTCTAACACACTGCACTTGTAGTCCAAATGTAAGCTGCACCAATCAGCCAGTTTCTGTATATTGGATTTCAATGAAATTTGAGTGGAATAGAAGAATGTGTTATGGGTTCACCTAGAAGGTGTTGAGTTGATATCTCCACTCATCACATTATGAGCTATATCTGTGTAGTCTATATCTGCACTAGATAAGGTTCTACCAGATGTATCTAGAGATAGATCATCTGAGACCCACACTTGATCCATGGTGGAGTACTTATGTATCCACTCCATTCTCCATGGACCCACCTGTCCAGAGCAATCCACTGGACAATCCTATGCTATATGTAAAACCCTTCCACATTATGATCCTTAGATACTTCTATGAATAGTCTTTTAGAATATGTATATAAACTCTATGTATTCATCACTATTCTACAGTTCAATACATCTCTTCTACCACTCAATTGCTATACATCTCTACCCTCTCAACTCTATCTCCTATACAATCCAGTGAGTGTTAGATCACCTCACCACTGTGCATAGCACCATTATGGGTGCTTCCCCATAGTCCTATTCTATAGGACCCTGTTGCTGCTAGAACATATTTCACAACAGAAGGCACCATGGGAATGGCCAATAGGCTAGTCAACTCTGAAGGATCACTTAAATGATCACCTTCAGGCTGACAACATGCATTGTCTTAAGTACTGAACAAAGACTAATAACTTCTGCTGTTAACAGACAGAAGTAGGCTAAGTTCACTTGACAGTTACAATGACAAGAGTTGTATTAGCTGTTTGATGACTTTTCTGATGCTTCTTCTGACTCCTCAGAAGATGTTCCACTTTGTGCTATTGCCTTCTATTATCAGGAGATGTTCTTGGAGATTGTCCCCTATAATCTCTTGTCCTCATTCTTGTCTTCCTTGACCTCCTTGTCTTCCTCTGCAGCACCTACAACTCAGAAGTCCTCCACAGGCTTTCCTACCTCATCCAAACATTCTACTATCTCAGATAACAATGACTTAGAGTAGATAGAATGTTATAGTAGATCATGGACTATGATCTAGATACAGACTGACTTATTGGATGCTCTGTAGTGTACTAGTAGCTTCTCTTCCTCAATTGGTGACTCAAACAGACATTTATGACTTGTAGATACACTAGTACACAACGGCCTTTGGACTTGCATAAATAGGTGTAGATTACAAGATCAAAAACTTCAAGTTTTTGATTCTCTTCTGTTGTAACTTAACTGTTACCCATCTAATTCAAGATTGGTTGACTTTAACTTCTAATCCTCTGAAGTTAAGGACTTGTAACTGCAACATTTCAACGTTATCAGTTGCTTACTATACATTGGTATTGTAACTTTGCCAATTCACCTATTAGCAGGCTGGTTAAGGATCTTGGTCCTTAATTAGCTAGCTAGGCACCTCCTAACTTAGGTCTAGGAGCCCACTAAACCATAACAGTGTCAGTGGGTCCATTCTTTTTCCCAGGAATGTGTTTGATCTTGAGATTTGGCTTGAAACATTCCATGTAGGCAGTTCATCTTGCTTGATGATGATTCAGGGTTTGGGGTTCTCTAAATCTTGAGAGATTCTCATGGTCAGACCATACAATAAATTTGTGCCTGGCTCCTTCAAGGTGATGTCTCCATTCCTTGAAAGCGCAGATAATTGCTAGCCATTCTTGTTCAGAGCAATGATAATTGCATTCAGTTTTAGAGAATGGTTTTGAGTAGAATGTGATTGGATGTTTGACACCATCTTCATCTCTTTGGGAGAGGACTGCTCCTGAGGCAAATAAGGATGCATTGGTTTTGATTTCAAAAGGTTGGTCTGGGGTGGGGATAGTGAGGATAGGTTTTTCCATAAAGCAATGCTTGAGGTCTTCAAAGGTATGCTGGTGTTTGGCTTCCCAGTAAAACTTGACATTTTTAGACATTAAGGCGTTAAGAGGAGCTGCGTGCTTGGCATAGTTCTTGATAAAGTGGCAGTAGAAGTTGCAAAAGCCAATAAATTTCCAAACATCACAAGTTGTGGTCAGAATGGTGTTACAGCTGGAATAATTTCAATTGTGAATCCATTACAGGAGCTAGGGATATTCACTAGTTAGGCTGTTAGTAATCTCAAGGAACCCTTGCTAGGAGTGATATAGTACCTAGCTATGAATCTTGCTAGAGAGACCGGTCATTAGTACCCTTTACTGGAAAAGTGTATGGTATTGAGGAATAATACTATTAGCTTTGAATGAACATAGCCTTAGCTACAAGTCCATCTAGTGAGTGGAGCCTTGCTAGCTCGTTCAAAGTGCCTCGCTATGACTATCTATAGCGCCTGGATCAGTGGATCAACGGATCACTAAGGTGAATGGGCCCTGAGGTCTAGCAACGCAACCCTGTTCACCCAAAATAGTTAGCAACGTCAGTCTACCTAGAATCAAACAACTCCTCAAGAAATCGGGCTCACAAGGCACTGCAAAGCCATTCCAAGTGCCAATAGCAAGGTGCCAGCTAGCTATTGATTGCTCAATAGCTGCTAGCCACACATTGGAATAGGGATAAAGATTAGGTACACATGACAGCCTGACATCATATGCTACCAACCCTAGCTACCAACGGATGTAGCTAGGTACCATAGCTCACAAGAGCACTGTCCACATGGACACCCATCCAGAATAACTAGATAGGCTTCCAATTGGGCTAGCAAACCCTTAACCCAGGTAATAGGGTAGCTAGCGAAGGTCTGACAGTCCAATAATCTGATCTTTTACTGTTTTTTTATTTTGTAATCTAGTTAGTCTCGTGATGTATAAATACCCCTCACTAGCGAGTGTGTTGGTCAAGCAATCTTGCCACCTCATCTAGTGATAAATCATATATAAGTGATTTATTAAGTGACTTATCTAGTGTAAATTAAGATTTAGCTTTGGTCAATAGAGACCTCAGATTAAGGAAGTGAGATTAGATTAACAAGAATTCCTATAGATTGGATATAGTGAGTTGATCAACGAATGGTCACTAGCGTTCTCATCGCATCTTGTATCAAGAGGGTACAAGTTGGTATGTTCTAGATCAGGAGGATAACACCACAGTGCAGCTAGCTACTGGCCTGTTAACTATCCTCACAAATCCTTTATCTTGGTATCTGTAGTGATGTAGCCATCATTTAGGATTCAAAGTTATATTTCAATTAAACAACCTTGTCCATTGTCATCTAGTGACCACCCTGTTAGTGAGCCCCACTTGCTAGCTACCAAACCCACTAGTGAGACATCTCGCTAGCCACTACCACCTTCCACCCCTATCTACCTATTTGATTATCTCTCCTTTCAAAACTTGTTTGTGAGCACTAGCAGTTAGTAGTGGTAAACTTAGTGACCCATTGCAACTTATAGTGATTTTTGTATTGATTTCACTTCTACTACCTAACTAGCACATTAACAGGCCAGTTCTTGATTCCATTAAGTTTGACATGGTCTATCTCAATTGAGGTTAGAGTAATAATAGCACCAAGGTATTTGAGGCATTGCTTCTTGAATTTGCACTTCTTGGCCTTCAAATAGAGATCATTTTCTTTGAGAATCTTCAGGACTTCTTTGGTGATCTTGTCAAGTTGTTCTTTAGTGGCTGCATGGATAAGGATATTGTCCATATAGACAATGACTTTTTCTTGATTGATGAGATCTCAGAATATGTGATCCATCATTGCCTGAAAGGTGGCAGGGGAGTTGTACATTCCAAAGAACATGACTGTGGATTTGAATAGTTCTTTAGGGATCTTGAAGGTGGCTTTCCATTTGTCTCCTTTCTTGATTTGGATGTTATTGTATCCAGTGTGGACATCTAATTTCATAAACCAATTAGAGCCTTTGATCTTGTCCAATAGGGAGTTGATAATGGGAATGGGATATACATTCTTGACAGTGTATTTGTTGAGATAGCAATAGTCTTGGCATGGGCATAGTTCTCCATCTTTCTTTCCAATAAAGAAGAAGGGGGCGGCCATCAGGGATTTTGATGGTTGGATATAGCCTTTAGTGAGGTTTTCTTTGATAAACTTGTCAAGTTCTATGTCTTCTTGTGCGGACAGTTTGTAGGGTTTGAATGAGCAGATCTTGGCATTGGGTGTAAGTTCTATCTTGTGGTCCCAGGGTTGGCTGGGTGGAAATTGTGTTGCTTGTTGTTGTTAAAACCTTCCTAAGTGGTGCTGATAGGAATGGATGGGTATTATAGTACACAATTACCCCAAGGGAATATAACAGTTGTTCATTGAATATGTTGAGGAACTGGTGGAATTTTGGAGGAACAACCTTGCAAGGATTGTTTTCTTTTTTCTCTCCATATTCTTGGGTGATAGCCTGTGATGTCTTAGCCTTGAAATTGATTTCTTTGAACAAGGTGAATTCAAGTTTGAGTACTCTGGAGACTTGCTCAACAGGGATGGGTTGTTCTGTCATGGAGTAGACAAGGGAGCGGATTCTGCTGTTGTTTTGCATGGGGTTTTTCCATTTCATTGTGTGTTTCTGCCAATTGACATCCAGATTGAAGTGGGCTAACCAGGGCATTCCTAAAATAATCTGGGGCCCTCCTAAACTGATTATTTTTGGTTTGAGGAGCATGTGCTTCCCATTAATGGTTATGTTAAGGGTTGCAGCATGTGTGGCCTTTCCTTGATCATTGGTTAATCTGTCAGCATTAATGATCATGATTGGGTGTTATGGTTTACCTAGATGGCATCATGAGGATGGCTGCTAGGCTAGTTAACACTGAAGGATCACTTCAATGATCACCTTTGGCTGACAACACTGATTGTCTTGAGTACTGAACAAAGACTGATAACTTTTGCTGTTGACAGGCAGAAGTATGCTAAGTTCATTTGGATGATACAACAACAAGGTTGTATTCAGAGACAAGTAAAGAAGACAAGTAAGAGAGAGAATACAAGCAGGTAAGCAAGTAAACAACAAAGAGGTTGAAGCTGAAGCTTCAACTACAGAATAGTCCAGTATTTATACATTTTGAGATACTTCTTACTTTACTATTTCATCCATTGCTCATTAAGATGAAACACTGCTAACAGGATTAGAAGGAATGTTGGAACAAGATGGCATTCCAGGAATGGAAGTCTGTTGTGAAATGGAAGACAATGGATCTACAGAATCTGTATTATTGGAGTTCTCTTGATCTGAAGGCAATGGTGAGGTGGAGAAGTAGCTGATATGAAGATTGACAGGGGAGTTGGTCTGGTGGAGGTCATAGGGTTGGCCCATTAGGTATGGGTGGGTGAAGAATGTATCTCCAACAATCTGTCTCCATCTGTAGTTGTTGGATCCAGTGAGTGTGGGCCAAGTGATAGTGGTCTCATAGAGTCTGTGCCAATAAAAATGGATGAATGGTGAATTATCCCATACTTGGCAAAGGTGGTGGTTGAGGTACTGGGACTTGTACTGAGGGGGTGGGGGTGTTCCATGTGAGGAGGTAGATTGGCCTGGTACTTCTTCATTGTCACAGATTTGGCAGAATAGTTTACGTTATATCTCGCCGAATACTGGGCCGTTTACCTCGTGCTTAGTACCGTTGGAAAGCCCTCGTCCGTCGCATTCTGACGATACCCGGGACGTTGCGGGGCGTGCATCCGTTCAGGAGCTACGTGCCAATCATTATTATCTATATCATGTGTTGATTATCTGTGCCATCTGTAGTTTATCACTTTTGATCTCTTCACTCTTGCTTGCTGCTTATCTAAGACTACTGTCCCCTTGTCTCAATACCCAGCTTAGGTAAGCATAGGGATTTGTGATAAAACAGATGCACGCCCCAGACAAGGGCTTTCCAATAGTACTAAGTATGAGATAAACAGCCCAGTATTCGGCAAGATATAATGTAAACAATGTATTCTGCCAAATCTGTGACACTTTAGAATAGATATATAAACCCTATGCATTCCACCTTTATTCAACAGTTCAATACACATCTTCTACCACTCTATTGCTATTCACTCTACTCTCTAAACTCTACTTGCCTATACATTCCAGTGAGTGTTAGATCACCTCACCATTGTGTATAGCACTATTATTGTTACGACCTTCCTAAGTGATCAACTCAGGTTGCAACAAGTGATGAAGACTTGAGGGCGATGAGAGAATAGAGAAGGGGAATCAACAAGTTGGTAAAGCATAAGGAATACAGCAGAGTATCTAGGTGTATATATACTACTGGGGTATTCCTACTGGAGAGTATAACAGCAACTGAGTAAGTATGACATAGTGGCTGAGTAAACAATGGAGTGGTTGCAGGTAGAGAAGTAGTGGAAGGTTAACAGGTCCACGACAAGCGGGGCGCTGATAGGAATGGATGAATATTATAGTACACAATAGCCCCAAGGGAATATAACAATTATGGGTGCCTCCCCATAGTCCTATTGATTAGGACCCTGTTGCTGCTAGGACATATTCACAACACATCAATGATCTCCATTTATCTGAAGGCTGACAGAATGAATTGTTCACAATCATTTCCGGCAGTATTGCCATTATAACATCATGTGGTATAATTTATGTAATACTCTATATATATTATCTCAAGTCATCACACTCACTTATTTCTGATTGGTCACTTATAATGGCATATCAGTCTATATAATCAACATTGGAGCTGGTGCCAGCGATTATTAACATAATACTATACAAGATTTTCAAGATTTTTGTGATGTTTATACCCACTTTTAGCTCTATAGTTACTATTAACATGCAAAAGATGTAGTGTTAGGATTTTGCCAGAGCTCTTGTCCAGCAGTGCACGTTAATCCTGTACTGGACGTTATGAGGCTAGCTAGATCTCCCAACGGATCCAACACTTCTGGTGTTATGAACATTATTTTTGATTCTTTCGACGTCTTCACAGACATGATGGTAGTCGACGCACAATGGGAAGACTGGGAGTTTCATGACGAAGAAAAACTTAACTTGGAGTAAACGGATGAACAACACCGGTATAGGAGAACAGCTAAATTTAGAGACTTTGGACTCTTTGGAGCATGGACTCCCGCTTTTCCTTTTCTTTCTATTCTTCCATCTCTGTACTATGTTTAGCTACGGACCTCTGCTATTCCCCATCCTATGTTTAGATACGGACTTCCGTTTCCTCTTCCTTCTGACGAACTACCACCTTTTCGATAGCTTGTACAATACACGATAAATAGCAAGCTTGTAAGTAGGTAGTCTCTCAATTCGAATCTTAGCGTTGTTGCTACTAGACAGCGTTCTCTTCTCGCTCCTAGTGTTGAGTTCTTTGAGCCCTAACAAGGCAAGAACCACCAGGTGTTCTCCCTCCATCTCTAGACGTTGTCTAAGGTACTTGACATCGTCTCGGCTGTGACTTCAAGTCTGGTAGACTTGTCGCTTTTGCCATTTCTGCTGTCCTATCCAACCACAGCAAGGTCCTACGAAGAGGACCAGAAGCGTTGGATCCGTTGGGAGATCTAGCTAGCCTCATAACGTCCAGTATGGGATTAACGTGCACTGCTGGACAAGAGCTCTGGTGAAATCCTAACATCTGGTCCTCTTCACTAGGACCTTGCTGTGGTTGGATAGGACAGCAGATAAGGGATGGCAAGAACGACAAGTCTTCCTGACTTGAAGTCACAGCCAAGACAATGTCAAGTACCTTAGACAACGTCGAGAGAGGGAGGGAGAACACCAGGTAGTTCTTGCCTTGTTAGGGCTCAAAGAACTCAACACTAGGAGCAAGAAGAGAACGCTGTCTAGTAGCAACAATGCTAAGATTCGAATTGGGGAACTACCTACTTACAAGCTTGCTATTTATTGTGTATTGTACAAGCTACTGAGAGGTGGTAGTTCACTAGAAGACGAGGGGAAACGGAAGTCCATATCTAAACATAGTATGGGGAATAACAGAGGTCTGTAGTTAAACATAGTATGGGAACAGAAGAAGAGAATAAAAGGGAAAAGCGGGAGTCCGTGCTCCAAAGAGTCCAAAGTCTCTAAATTTAGCTATTCTCCTACACCGGTGTTGTTCATCTGTTTATTCCAAATTAAGTTCTTCTTCTTCATGAAACTCCCAGTCTTCCCATTGCGCGTTGACTACCATCATGTCTGTGAGGACGTCGAAAGAATCAAAAATAACGTTCATAACACGTAATGTGGCCTTTCACCCTCACAAACCACCCAATCGACTGGGGTACGATGCGGAGTTGTGGATGAGTACGAGTAGTTAGAGGGTAAAAGTGTCTTGAAAGTTCCACGTGCTACGCAAAACCATATGTGTTAACCACGTGTGGAATGCCTACTCCTCCCCTCTCCTCCCTCTTTGTTGCTGAACAGCAAGTGCTTAGGTCACGAACATACAACGTGATATATCTCCCATATCTGACTCGCCCGAAACTATACATCAATCGATTACATAGAGCTATCCATAATGGAGGACATGGATTTCCTTGGAATTTTCCTGATCGCCCCTCTACTGAGATATGAGGCGTTGGTCGAAGACAATGGTAGAGGAATGATTGCGTACCCGAACACCAAGAATGCTCTCTTCGTCTAACAAAAAATCATCATACCTGTACTTATGCTGTGATGAGCTGACTGTGTATGGTAGGGAAGAGTACACAGTGTCTTCAAAGCACCCATCCGGGTCATCTAATGGTTCCATTGTACGGATCACGGCATTTGACCGGGACTTGTGAGGTATGCCTATCGCTTCTGTAAGTAGGTCAGATTCAAAGTCACTCACTCCGCCTGGTGACAAGGTTGTCTACTTACCATACTTGTTGTGTTCAGATCCATTCCCCGTTTCGCCTCCCGATAGCGACCCTTCTGCGTGATAATGCTCTCCTACCTGGACCCTACCATCCTCGTTCGACGCCGTTTCTCGTAGATATTTATCCGCGACCAAGACCCTCGCTACATTGATTGGGTTGAAATCAAACAGAGTTACAGGGGCCTCCTCTATTCCCTCCGGTGGTACGACGTACTTTTGGCCGTATGTTTTTTCAAGCCATATTCCTGCGCGGGGATCGAACCACTGACATATAGGTGGTCCCCATTTATCATAAGCTATGGACTCGGGTTGCTTGTCGAACGAGATGAATGCGGGAAACCGCTCAAGACATCCAACAAGGGAACTACGATGCACGAAGAGTTTAAATTTTTTCCTCAACCTTGCTGGCAAAATGTTGACAGTGAAACCGGCTATAGCATGCTGTGGATCAGAGTAGAAAGGCTTTGATGTGTTATGGGGTCCTGGACCAGGCTCGGCGAAGCCCGCAATCAGGAAGGTATTGCCCGGACGAAGGCGAGGGAGGGCAAGGAGGAAGAATGGCTGGTCTGGCACTGGTTCTGATGGGTATTGCGGAATTTTCCAATACTCCAGCATTCCCTTTTTTGAGTTTGGGAGCAGGAAAATATGTGGAGTGAGGAACACAGGGAAGAGGTATGACCCCCATGGTGCACTGAACGACTGGTGTATAATTGAGTAATTGAATGCACCACATGACAAAAACATTATCACACACCAATTTCAACTCGCCAGTTCTCCATTTATATACGAACACCCGGTCATTTGGCTGAGTCCTCCGTCCACGATCCCGCAGTACCATCACCATGTTATCCTCAGCGCACCTTGTGGAAACCCGTGGTTCTTCGAATTCTTCGTGCGTCTCGAATGATGCAATGGTTTGCCGAACATCAAGCTGTGGCTCTTCAGTCGATGCTTGATACAAAAATATTTGAATGTCGTGTACGGTGCGGGGCTTTGTCGCATTTGTATATATAGTCCGTGGTTTCCTGTCAAGGGCCGTTAATGATGGATATCGGCGAGGATCATGGTCACTTACGCGGTAACGAGGATGTGAAGGTTAGGCTCGCAAAAGCAGGGTAGGTCGACGATTAGTTCCTGCTCCGTGTAAATCCCCCTCCACTTGACCTCCTCGGTGGCTACGGTGGGAATACGTGCATATCGATACTCCGCAGAAGCGGTCATACTGAAGATACCTGCAGATAGACCTCCTGAGGAAGATCTGGATGGAGAAGTGACATCAATGACTTTATGAAAGTCAGAGTCGAGTTCCCCCCAGCGGCATTCCTTCTTGCGAAGGAGACTTAAACGCTCATCAATCGAAAGATCACAGCGGGGATTATCCACAAATCCAGATATACCGAGATGGATGTAATATTGGAGATCTACCGATTGTGATATGAGTATGTGGAGACGGCGGCTGACTCCCTGGCAGATGGCGACGGAAGTAAAGGGTAGATGGAAGAGAATATGTGTCAGGATTTCCTGTGGGAGATCGATAAGCGTAAGGCCAACCCGCCTCTCCACGGTTACTAGCGGCTTCTGGGGGCAGAACGATCTCGTCAGCCAGGTTGTGCCTTGTAATATTAGGCGCTCACGATTTTCGATATCTGCCTTGCTTTCCTTGATTCTTGTAAACGAAACGCTTCTTGTTGTCGTGCCATCCTCGCCTCGAGGGCTTCCTGCTCCTCCGGCGACGACGTAGCTACAAAAGCGGCCATTTCGGCTGGCGGAACACCTCAGATACTGAGTAATTGTAAATAGTGCCGCAGGCGTACGAGATCTCAACACAAATGGTGCTCGGTCACCAAGGGCTATGCGATTGATCGGGCCCTCTATGCAAGCGTTCAGTAAATTTGTTGCAAGCCTAACACCATGCAGCGCACCAAACGCCAGACTATCGGGTAACTCTTTCAAAGAGAGGGGAGAGGAAGGTGAGTTGACCTGCTCGTCCATTGATACAAAGGGTGTGCAAAGTGCTGTAGTTGCTCCAAGCGCTTGTTACTGTAGCGTGATGCCAGAACGTTCCGAACCATTCGTTATCCGTCATTGGTTGCAGCGCGCGAGATTATTTTGCCCACGACTGTAGCAGTACACCGTGGTAATCATGATCTCTGATTATCTACATACAGCCTACAGCCGAGGAAGATTATTTTACCTATGGTTATAGCCATAACTGTGTAATAATCTTGCTACCGACAAATTACCCAGAATTATTGGATATGCTTCGGGATGCCACCATGTTGAAAATGAGAGTATATTATGGGGGTCTATGATTACAGTACGGAGGCTATATATATCGTGGTGAGAGAACGGAGTTGGTTGTGACGTGTCTATCACTGTGCCGGTATTACGGCGGCAGCTGTTGGGAGTAGTTCCGGACCTTCTGGTGAACTTGTCTCTTTTACTTTCTTCTCCACCCCGTAGCACAACACCCACCGCACAGCCGCAATTTCTCTATGTACACCTCAATACGCAGAGGGACCCACCACAAGCCGTCAACCACTGAACAGTGCGCACCTCTCAAACCTCGAGCAGCATGTGCAAGCTGTTGCTTATTCCAGAACGGGAGGTGTCTGGGGATGGAAAGAGGAGTATAGGGAAAGGGAAGGGAGTGGGGGGTGGAGACGTTTGTTCGCCATGAGGCCATAGTTCAAGACATGTCTATACAGATTGAGGTGTAGTAGTAGATTTATTTCCTCAGGATTACTACATATTTAATCATAAGTATTACCATAATTATTGATTCTTCTCACGAGACTCGATCCCCTATATGTATCAATCATTCCTAAATTCCCGCTG
>QFDT01003793.1:0-16550 GCA_003315915.1 Macrolepiota dolichaula | reverse complement strand
TGGATACGTGCTGAGGACTTCGCCGTCTCCGATTATGTGGCGGTAGGGAGCTGCATGCATAGCTCGTTGAAGAACTGCATTAAGCTCGTTACAATCGTAGACAGGGGGAAGAGGCGTGAGCCTGTAATCGGAGGTATGCCCAGCGATAACCCTAAGAAGGTTCTGGCCCTCAGGAACTAGGACGTGAGTTCCTGGATCCATAACAGGGCTAGCCTCACTACTGGTGGGGTTTTGCTTCCGATTTGTGTAGCGAATCAAAGGAACTCGCTTTGGAGGAGATCTTGCTGGTGCAGGAGCAGCACTGGTACTGGGAGAATGTGTCCCACTGCAATTTGCTTTACGCCTCAAGGGTACCCGGTGATGGGTTGGGGGCTGATCTGGGCCTGAAGACATGGTGTGGAAGTAGCACACCGCCATTAACACAGGAGATTAAATACCTTGCAAATTGAGCCTTGGTAACATAAGCGGCCCCAAGGGGCCCTCCATTTTCCAGCATTGAATGGCAAGCTGGGGAGTATGGTGCGAATAGAATAGTAGGTGAACCCCTATGGGCTGCTTGCTGGGACAGCTTTTGGAAGTTAATATTTAATCCCAATTTGGTTTGGCCTACTCCGAGAGCCTTCTCCAAGGAGAAGGCTTGCGAAGCCATTTTTCTGGGCTGGAACTCAAGAATGGCTGTTGTGGAGCTGTTGCACTCAAATTGCTTCAAATATAACACATATATATTACAAAATATTAATAGAATCCACTAAAAATTTGGCAATGCAACTTGCTACGCAGTGATGTATGGTCAGTTTGAAATCAATCATCTTTTCATGATCCAACTCTGGGCGGAGTAGCCAAGGTGGCTGGAGGTGAAGAGGAATAGCAAAGAATGATTCGGCAAAGGCGGAATCTTCCTCGATGATGGTCGAACTTGGATCCGGGTCGTACCAGATTTCAACGGCAGCTGTAACTGTATGCAACAACGTATATGCCAACTCTTGCTGGACATTCTTCGCGAGTGCAGAGAACGCGAAATTTCGGGCTCGAGATAGATGGTAAGGGAGGGGGTTTTGATGTTGGTAGCGACATTGATAATTTCTTTTAGACGTGGTACACTGAGCGTCACATTCTTACTCGAGACACCAGCATAGTGGAAAGTGTTCAACGTCATCTGGGTAGCTGGTTCACCAATGGACTGTGCAGCAAGAGTACCACACATCTCTCCAGGGTGAGCCACGGATTGGTTAAACTTCAACTCGACTTCACCAAGAACCCAATCAAAGGCTTCATGCGTCAAATGGGATTTCTCCAGGACACGGCGGGTAGCAAAAGTTGCTCGGAGGTGCATTCTGAACATGAGTGTAGTGTTCTCCTGAGCTTCGTAGCTCAAAGGATCTTCACCACATACAATGACAAGGCGCTTGCCAAGTTCCCGAATGGCGTCAACGATGTAAGCAGGCTCGAGGTCACTCGGTTTACGACAATCAATATGGAAAATCTGAGTCGCATTTTGAACAATACGGTGTAGATTGACAGGAAGATAGTGGGGTTGTGTGGTAGGAGTGCGAGGGAAGATGAAGGTACGAAGGGTTTTGTGACCCTGGACAAGTTGTTTGTATTCTTTGTCGAGCTTGGACTGGAGCTCTAGTGAACTATCGTCAATGCCAACTTGAAGGACACCAGGCAAGAATCCGCCGGCGGGGTCGGTGACATCCACACGATAATTATGCTCAAACTCCTTGTTGTTGAGGCCGAAGGTTTCTATTGTCTGCTTCTCGATAAAGGCACCATCCATACCATCTTCACCGTAGATGAACTGGATAAGTTCTCCAAGTGAGTTGCGAACGGTACCATCATAGCAAACCATGACATCTTCTAGTGCCTTGACGAGACGACGCTGGATATATCCTGTCTCGGCAGTCTTGACAGCAGTATCAATGAGACCTTCACGACTGGCCATGGCGTGGAAGAAGAACTCCTGGGGCGTCAAGCCACGCAAATACGAGTTTTCGACGAACCCTCTTGACTCGGGACTAAAGTCATCTTTCGTAAAGTGGGGTAGTGTACGATGACGGAACCCGAACGGGATACGACAACCTTCCACGGACTGTTGTCCTACACAGACAGACATCTGTGAGATGTTGATGAAGGAACCCTTCGAACCAGCAACCACCATCTGCTTGATGTTGTTATCCTCCTTCAAATGTTTCTGCGCATATTGACTGGATTGGTCATGAGCCAAGTTCAGCTCCTGCTCAACCATACTCTCAAAGGATTCACGGATGGTCATACCAGGTTTGGGTTTTAGATGATCGTGCGTGGCATCGTCAATGATTTTCCCAACCTGAGTCTTGTGGTCTGCGATGGTCTGAGTGATGAAAGACATGGTCTTCGCATCGGCAATGGTGTCACCAATACCAATACTGAAGCCATTGTGGAATAGCCAGTAGTTGACCACGCGCTGAAGACCAGTGAACAGTTGTCGTGTAACCTCTGGGCCCTTTTCACGGAAAACGACATGAACAAGGCCACCTTGCGCAGCACCGACAGTCTTCTTCTCCACAATACCAAATACAAGTTCCCCATTCTCGATAAGGACACCATCGTCGAAAACAGGATTTGACGATTTCGGATCGGGGGATCGATGAATATTGATACCGCGAGGGATTGTCATGCTGAGAATTTGTTTACCTGTCCATAGTGGTTTCGGTTTGAGGATGGCGGGTGTAGGGATAGTACCATCCCAATCGGGGACCCAGAGAAAAATATTCTGAACTTGGTTCCAGTGTTAGGATTTTGCCAGAGCTCTTGTCCAGCAGTGCACGTTAATCCCGTACTGGACGTTACGAGGCTAGCTAGATCTCCCAACGGATCCAACGCTTCTGGTCCTCTTCACTAGGACCTTGCTGTGGTTGGATAAGACAGCAGACGAGGGATGGCAAGAGCGACAAGTCTTCCTGACTTGAAGTCACAGCCGAGACGATGTCAAGTACCTTAGACAACGTCTATAGATGAAGGGAGAACACCTGATGGTTCTTGCCTTGTTAGGGCTCGAAGAACTCAACACTAGGAGCGAGAGAGAGACGCTGTCTAGTAGCAACAACACTAAGATTCGAATTGAGTTTCTACCTACTTACAAGCTTGCTATTTATCGTGTATTGTACAAGCTATAGAAGAGGTGGCAGTTCGTCAAAAAGGAGAACGGGAAACGGAAGTCCGTATCTAAACATAGGGTAGGGAATAGCGGAAGTCCGTAACTAAACATAGTACAGAAACAGAAGAATTGGAAAGAAGGGGAAGGCGGGAGTCCGTGCTCCAAAGAGTCCAAGATCTCTAAGTTTAGCTGTTCTCCTATGCCGGAGTTATTCGTCCGTTTATTCTAAGTTAAGCTCTTCTTCTTCATGAAGCTCCCAGTCTTCCCATTGTGCGTCAACTACCATCATGTCTGTGAGGATGTCGAAAGAATCAAAAATAGTGTTCATAACATCCAGTCCAGGAAGGTGTTGTGAAGAGTGAATTTACGGATACCACATAGCGTGTCTTGTACAATGCCCATGACAGGCTTGTTAGCTTGAGGTGAAATGATCTGTAATATAATTTGAGACTCCTGTTCGAAATGCTGATAATAAAGATATTAACCTGTCTTGGGACCCATGCTATTTGCGACAGCTCAGCCCTTGTTTCCTCGCTTTGTGGAATACTATGAGATGATATGAGTATCCGTCAACCCCACGCAGGGACAATAATGCATACTGCATGTTCATCTCGTCACCATCGAAGTCGGCATTATAGGGAGGTGTACTGGTACAGGGTAAGGATCTTGAAGGATGTCATTATCACATTTATACTTACACAGAAAGGTTGAGACAGAAAGCTGGTCGAACAAGTCAGCATATATGATAATTATATGACAAAAAAACACATACTGGAATAAGGCATTAATTGAACTTGATGACTCATCATACTCATTTTGTGTAAACTGGGTTGTCGATTGAACAGCACAAAGCTGGCGAATGTAACATCAACATTGAATTAGGGGTAAGCATAAAAAGAATGATGCTCACTCTCCGTCTTTGAGATGACGTTCCACAATCCAACCATACTGAAGGAATGCGTCGGCACGCTTATTGTATCTCAAATCTATTCACTCTCCCGTATCTCGAACCACATATCTCGCACCAGGATAGGTTGTTGGACCATTGCGCACAAGTTCTTGAAGATATGAGGTGTTATAGGGCGTCACACGTTCGGGGAATGTCAAATTCATCGCGATACTTCGCGGAACACCGACTTCATCAAGTTCGAGATTAGGGTCACCAGCGTCCATGACTTCGGGATGCTCGATTTTGGTGACCGAGATGGCTGAGCCGGAGGCGGCGGTTTCTTTGCCCTGGGCATTCAAGCCCATGCGAGTGGCGAGCCGCTCGAGAGGAGCCAAGCGCCCAGTGTTCTGGGGATTTGCAGTGAGACCTCTGGATGGTGGAACCTAGGCAATGCAGCAGTGAAATTGGCAGCCTTCTTGCCATACTGTGTGGGGCCGCACAGCCGAAGGCAGTGGCAGTAGCACCACTGGAGGGGTAGAGGGCGCGCAGGCAGCTGCTTGCTGATCGGAAGTTCCCGTGGGCGCTTGGCCCTTCCTGCGACGCGAGAACTTTCCCACGGCGCACTGGCATGCGCACTTTGCTTTCTTCTGTGGTACTGCAGCCGCTCCCCCAGCGTGCTTGGCCTGCACCTGCACCTGCACCTACTTCCCCCTGCCTCGCTACCTCCCCTCTGCCTCTCTTGACAAGTGCAAGCCCACACTGTGGAGGCTTGGCCATTCCAAAACAGCAGAAAATACACATCCCACTTGTGCACGCTCCTTTAGGTTTGCAGGGGGACTGCCAGTGGTTTTTGTGGACGATAAGCTGCAGAGGAACCCACACCTGCCCTAAGGGTTATTCCTCCACCTGTTAGAGACTTCCCCCCCTCCTACTCCCTCCCCAATTCTCACTTTCATGCCTCCCAAGTCCAAGCGAGGCCTAGTTTCTGCCCGTGAGGCTATCTACAAGAAGGTCCAGAATGATGAAGAAGCCTGCCAGCTGCTCTCCAACTGCGACCAGCAGTCTAGCCAGATTGCATTTGCTGCCCATGTTTGGACGACCTACTGGCCCCCAGCCCTCCCAACTCGCCCAGCACATGAACTCTTCAGCAACTTCCTTGCATGGGCTGGACACCCTACTGTGCGGCCAACAATATTACCAATGCTGGAGGCTGTGCTTGTAGCTCGAAAGCACAGGCGTGACCAGCACAGGGCTGAAAAGCGAGCCCTCCTTGTGCGTGCTTGCCTTCACTCCAAGTCGGTCAACAAGCCAGCTTTTCTGGCCAGCATCCCTCGCATTCAGCTGCCCCGGCTTGCCAAACCCTACCCTCCCCCTGACTTGTACGCATGTGAGTCAGAGGAAATTCTTGCTGCGAATGCAAAGTTCCTGGCTGACGACCCTGACGACTGCCGGACTCCCCGGAAGTTTGCTACTCTTGCCAACCCAACTTTGCTTGCCCATGATCTTGGGCCAGAGGCGAGTGCGATTTTTGTGGACGATGAGGGAGCCTTGGTTGCCGCTGTTATTCGGGGTGCCTGTGGTGATAGTAATGTGACATCTTTTGTAGACCAGTCAGTTGAAGATGTTGTAGCAACCCGGACCAACATTAGAGTGAGTGGCAGCTACCTGCGCAACAAGTAGCAAATTGCTAATGCAAAAGTAGAAAGAAAACATGGGCCATCTTTCGCAGATGGGCCTGTTGGCTGGGTCGCGAAGCAAGCTTCTTCTCGACTGGGTTCGGAATGTTTGAGTGAGGAAGAAGAATTATGCAGAGCATAACATTGTCAATTGGAATGCTAGCTCTGCCTTTGCCATCATGTGGAGCTTAGCCCGGACCCTCCTTCCTGATGAGATTATTCAAGATTTCACTGACTTTATTGAAACTGTTGGCATTCACCGAATGGATGCGCAAGGCCAGATGGACCCTAACCAGGATGGCCGGGGAGTCTACCACATTGAGGTTGCCGGTAAGACTTTTGAGTTCCACAATGCTGAATTGGCACCTCCTACAGGTGTTATGGCTGAGAATTACTGCCGGTATAGTTTTTTTTTACCATAGATAATTACTTGCTGATTTTTGTACTGGTTGGCAGACATATTCATTTTGAGCACCAGCCTCATGAATGGGCTATATCCTGGACAACATCAAGATCACATGACCCCTCAGCTACCAATGATGCTGCTGGTGGCCACTTTTATATATCATCATATGGAATTCGGATTCAAGCTGCTGCCAATACTTTGGTTGCCTGGAAGCCCCAGGACTGGCATGGGACCAGTCTTCTCCTAATTAATCCTTTGGAGAAGGCTAAGGAATATCATCAGCGGGGTCTTGCTTTGGTTACCCCAAACCGGCTTCCTGGTGCAATTAAAGATTGGAAAGCAGGCCAGAAAACACTTGAAGAGATCCAAGATGGCCTTGAAGAAGGACACCCCCATCATGAATTTGACAAGCTTAGAAATACTATCCACACAAGAGAAGGAATGTGATATATAGTTTTTTTTGTACTTATGTTGTGATTATTCTCAAAACCTGCACTAGTGTGCTTTTTTTCTTTGTTATCTTGGACTTTATCCTGCTTATGTTTTTTTTTCCTTACTTACCTCTGCCCTTGTCTATTGGTGCCTAGAGCTGTGGCTCCTTTTATATATTTGTGTTATAATGTAAAACATCAGATATTGGAGCAGATATTGGTATTATAGATATTGTGACCTTCCTAAGTGTTCAACTCAGGTTGCAACAAGTGATGAAGACTTGAGGGCGATGAGAGAGAAGAGAAGGGAAATCAACGAGTTAGTAAAGCATAAGGAATATAGCAGAGTATCTAGGTGTATATATACTATTGGTATATTCCTACTGGAGAGTCTGCAGTGGTGGCTGAGTAAGTAATAACATTGTGGCTGAGTAAACAATGGTGAGTTTGTAAGTAGAGAAGTAGCGGAGAGATGACAGGTCCATGGCGAGTGGGGTACTGATAGGAATGGATGGATATTATAATACACACCTGCCCCAAGGGAATATAACAATGGATCTAGGAACTTGTTATAATTGTCCTCCTCATCCTGCACCAGTATGCCTTTCTTCTTGCACCATCTTGGACTTGTTTTGTATCTGCTTTTGTATCTATTTTTGCCACCATCATTTCCTGGAGCTGCAGCTCCTTTTACCTACCATCTGGTTAGTCTATGACTGGGTTTCTATTCTTATGTATGCATTAAAAATAGTGCCAGTATGCTTTCTCTGTTATGGTTCAGCAGGCTCCTAGACCTAAGTTAGAAGGTGCCTAGCTAATTAAGAATCAAGATCCTTAGCCAGCCTGCTAGTAGGTGAATTGGTGAGTTATGATACCATTGTATCAGTAAGCACTGGATAATGTTGAAGCGCTACAGTCATCAGTCCTTAACTTTAGAGGATTAGAAGTTAAAGTCAACCAATCTTAGGTTAGATGGGTTACAGTAGTAACAACAGAAGAGAGTCAAAAACTTCAGGTTTTTGATCCTGTAATCTATGCCTATTTATGCAAGTCCTAAGGTTCTTGTGTACTACTGTATATACAAGTCATAATTGTCTGTTTGAGTCAACAATTGAGGAAGAGAAACTAGTAGTACACTGCAGAACATCCAATGAGTCAGTCTGTATTTAAGATTGCAGTCCATGATCTACTATAATGTTTTTATTTACTCTAAGTTATCATAACCAAAAGCAGTAGAATTGTTATGGACTCAACAACGAACCCCTTACATTGGTTGTACAAGTGCCGGCTTGAACTACTCAACATTTTGGACTGCAAAAAAGTACTGGGCTAATCTACCTCTTCGCACAAAACACCCCCACCCCCTTGGTACAAGTCCCAGTACCTTAGTGACTACCTTTGCCAGGTATGAGATAATTCCCCCTTCATCCATATCTATTGGCACGAACTCTACAAAGTCCAGGCATAACATCAGCTGCCACCCCCATTGGCTTCAGTGACTGTGACTAGATGTGACTCGTGGCAATCTTTGCGAGCCCTCACATTTCTTCTGTATTCATCACTAAAACTTTTTACATCTTGCCCTATCTCTACTATTATCATGTCTCCTAGTCAACCAGGGAAGTATATTTGTGTAGCAAGCTGTGGAAAAAGCTTTGCTAAATCAGTCTCACTTACTCGGCACCAACTTAACTGCCCTCACTTTGTGCAAGCCCGAAAACAAGCACAAAAAATTCAATCTGACAAAAGCTCCCAAGTGTCTCAAGGAATTCAAGCACTAAACAATCCAGTGGTAAGCTTTTAACTAGTCAAACTTAGTGACTTAGGGTTGCTTTGTGAAAGCTGAAACTTTTTTTTCTTAGCCTTCTGAAGAACAATTGAATATCATACTCACCACTGAACCCTCTACTTCTATGCCACTCTCTGCAGATTCTCAAGTACCTCCAGCTGAGACTGCTACTGGCAGTACCTCTATTCTTCTCCCTCTCACATTATCTGGCCGACCCCGCCGCAATTATCGGTTGCCTAAACGATTTCTTGATATTTTGCCTGAACCCCAATCCTCTGGTCCTTCAGCTGAAGCAGCTGGGCCAGTTCACTCTACTCCTTCATTAGGATCTATCCCCCGAGTCAAACTTATTGTTTGCGACCAGCTTCAAACAACTGCCAATCAGTTTGGCCTATGGTGCGAGTATCCATGGCAGCCTTCCTATGATCCCAATAGATGGACTAGCCTTGAAGACCTTTCAGGTGCCAATCGCAGAGCACTTGCACAAACTAGTGCACCTCCTATACTTCCCTCTAGCAAACCTCCACACTGGCCTTTTGAAAATAAAACCATTCAAGGGTTTATGGCATGGCTTAACAATGGCAACACAACAAAGTCTGAATCGGAAGCCAATGCACTTGTTCAGGACTGGGTTCTTTCACCCGATTTTTGTGCCCAAGATATGGCCAATTTTGACGCTGGCCGTGAAAATAGAAAGATGGACAAAGCTCTTGCAGAGTCTGGTGTTCAAAGCCATTTCACAGAAACTTCAGTCGACATTAGTATTCCTTCAGGATCGGCAGCACTTCCTCCACAAAAATTTTCTGTTCCTGGACTCCTCTATCGGCAGCTCACTTCTGTTATCCGAGATGCATTCTGCAACTCCCATTCCCACCTTCTCCATTATTCCCCATTCAAACTCTTTCACAGTATGGAAACTACCCAGCCAGACTCAGAGTGAGTATACGGTGAACTATTCACTTCCGATGCATTTCTTTTGGAGCATGAAAATATTCAGCTACATGGAAAGCTACCTCCAGGCAACATGCACTGCAAGCTGGAAAAAGTTATTGCAGCTCTTATGTTTGCTTCCGATGCAACTCACCTCGCAGATTTTGGAAATGCTAAGGCATGGCCAATTTATATAATGCTTGGAAATCTATCAAAATATATTCGCTGCCAACCAAACTCTGGTGCGATGCACCACCTCGCTTACATACCAATGGTAAAGTGTCAAACACATGCTAGATATTTTCAAAACTTATGCTGGCGTGCGATTTAGCTTCCAGATTCCTTTCAAGAATTTGTTTCTAAATTCCACCCCTTTTGGCATACTCAGAAGTCTGACATCATGGCTCATTGCCGCCGTGAATTAATCCATGCTGTATGGAACATTTTGCTTGATGATGATTTTATCCATGCCCATGAGTATGGAATTGTTATTAATTGCATTGATGGCCATGCTCGGCGAGTATATCCTCGCATTTTTACCTATTCAGCCGATTACCCTGAAAAGTTTGCTATTCTATTTCAATTCTTGCAGCTCTATTCTAATATATTTTTTATTGCAGAGCTCTACTTGCAACAATCCGTGATAAAGGCCTCTTTCCATGTCCTCGGTGCTTGATGCCTAAAAGTGAACTTCAAAACCTAGGTCAACACCAAGATGCAGTTGCATGGACCAAAGATACCTGGTTTTACTTAGCTGATAAAGTTTCTTCTGCTCGAAGAGCAATCTACAACCATGGACTTTTAATTTGGAGCTCTGGTGTTGAAGGGTTACTGCGAAAATTCTCAGGAGTGCTGACTACGGTGCGTGAAACACTTCTCTTTTTTTAATTCAATAATCTGAAACTGGCTATACTAGAATGCCTTTGCCAATCGGTTGGGCAGTAATTTCAATCCTTCTAATATGCTTACAGTTGATTTACTCCATGAGATTGAGCTTGGGACCTGGAAGATGTTATTCACCCATCTAATCCGAATTTTGTACTCTGCAAGTAGCAACCATAACCATCTTGTGGCTCAGCTAGATGATTGGTGAGTGGCATTATAAGGCATGTTCACAAGTGTTATGGTTCAGCGGGCTCCTAGACCTAAGTTAGGAGGCGCCTAGCTAATTAAGGACCGAGATCCTTAACCAGCCTGCTAATAGGTGAATTGGCGAAGTGACGATACCAAAGTATAGCCAGCAACCGATAGTGTTGAAGCGTCGCAGCTATGGGTCCGTTAACTTCAGAGGATTAGAAGTTAAGGTCAACCAATCTTGGATTAGACGGGTAACAGTTAAGTTACAACAGAAGAGAATCAAAAACTTGAGGTTTTTGATCCTGTAATCTACACCTATTTATGTAAGTCCAAGGTCGTTGTGTACTACTGTATATACGAGTCATAAATGTCTGTTCGAGTCATCGATCGAGAAAGAGAAACTACTAGTACACTACAGAGCATCCAATGAGTCAGTCTGTATCTAGATCGTAGTCCGTGATCTACTATAACGTTCTATCTACTCCGAGTCATCATACTCTGAGACAGTAGAATGTTTGGACGAGGTGGGGAAGCCCATGGAGGACTCCTGAGGCGTAGGTGCTGCGGAGGAGGACGAGGAGGCTGAGGGGGACGAGGATGAGGACAAGAGATCGTAGGGAACGATCTCCGAGGACATCTCCTGGTAATAGGAGGCGATAGCACGAAGTGGCACATCTTCTGAAGAGTCAGAAGAAGCATCAGACACGTCGTCGAACAGCCAAGGCTGCGATGGATAGTGATGCCCATATTCTCCTGACTCGATGAGCGCAGCAAGAACTCCAGGAAGTTCCTGCTCGTCATAGAACATGTAAGGATGTCGCCAGGTGGTGCAATTATCCGTGACCGGATAGGGGCGCCATCCATTTTCAATAGCTGCCATCCAGCACATTGGATACGTGCTGAGAACTTCGCCGTCTCCAATTATGTGGCGGTAGGGAGCTGCATGCATAGCTTGTTGTAGAACTGCGTTAAGCTCATCGCAGTTGTAGACAGGAGGAAGAGGCGTGAGTCTATAATCGGAGGTGTGCCCGGAGATGACTCTGAGAAGGTTCTGGCCCTCAGGAACTAGGACGTGAGTTCCTGGGTCCATAACAACAAGTGTCTTACATTCACATATATATAGGTATCGCACAACTCCTTCCTTTGGATCTGGTGGAAGTGGAATTCGACATTTCGCATCTAACTCCTCTGAAATGAAAAATATGGCTGCCCGAGATTTTGAAGATCTACTTCAGGTGAGATTAGTTGTGCGAACACTCCAGAATTTAATACAAATATTTTTAGTGTGCTATTCCATGTTTCGAAGAATTGCTGCCAGAGCCGTGCAATCACCATCTTGTAAAACTCCTCTACCGATTTGCTGAGTGGCATGCCTTAGCCAAATCGCAAATGCACACAGACATGACTCTTGGCCTGCTAGACAACCTTACAAAAGAGCTTGGGCAGTTACTTCGCCACTTCCAATCTCTCGTGAACTCAAATTTCCTAACTTTGGAACTTCCTTGGGAAAAGGCTGCACAGCAGCGCCAAACAGCCAGCCAGGCCAGCCACTCAACACTAAGTACTGCTAAAGCTACCACTCAGCCACGCACAAAAGCTCTTAACCTCTCAACCATCAAGTTCCATTTCATGGGTGACTACACAGCACATATTCGGCGATATGGCACTACCGACTCATATTCAACACAACTTGTATGTATATTTATCAATTTTGGTAAACCTTGCAACTCTTTAATATCTTGTTACTCAGGCTGAGCATTCACACAAGACCATCAAAAGTTTTTACACAATAACAAATAAGCGAAATGCCCTTCGCCAAATTGGTGCAAAACATGTTCGGCAGGAAGCCTTTCGAACACTCGAAAAACAAGAGAAAAGCGAAGCTAGAAAGCTTGAATGCATAACAAAGCATTACATTATTTCACATTCAACAAGTAATCCTGTCAATTTGTATGCCTTCGTCCATAATTCAGCTGACCCTGCGAAGAAGGTAAGCAACTTTAATTCTCTAAAAACTCTAAATAATCCAATTATATATATTACAGGGATTTATCAGCAAGCTGAAAGACCACCTATTGGGTCGGTTTCTAGAGCGGAAGTTTGATGGTGATATGCATGAAGACTTCTCAGATGAAGATCACAACACAATCCGAATCAAAAATAATGCTATCTTCCAACACCAAACAGTACATGTCAATTTCACAACATATGATGTTCGCCGCAGCTATGACACTCTCAATCCTCGAAACCACCCTTTCTGTATGGTCGCTTCTCCAGAAGTAGATCTCAACCCAGATGCCCATCCTTTCTGGTATGCAGCTGTTATTGGGGTCTTCCATGCCAGTGTACAACACACAGGTGTTAATTCCAATGACCTCAGCTGGAAAACAGTAGATTTTCTTTGGGTTCGATGGTTGGGAATTGAACCCGACTACACATTCAATCGCCACCTAGCTCAACTGCCCAAATTTGGCTTTGTTCCTGATGTGGACGACTTTGCATTTAGCTTTCTTGATCCATTGCATGTTATTCGGGGCTGCCACTTAGTACCAGCATTTGTAGAGGGGCATACAGAAACACTACTGCGTTGGAATGGGCCAACCGAAGCAAGGCCAAATGGAGAAACTAAAGATTGGGTAAATTACTACATCAATATGTGCGTACTTCAATCATTTTATTCTCTATGGCTACTGACTCAAATACACAGTTTTGTTGACCGAGATATGTATATGCAACATATGGGAATGGGCATTGGCCACTTGAATACCACTGCACCACCTGCAAATCCTGCAGCACTGCACAGTGATTTGGCTGAGGAAGAGGAGGACACAGAGATGGCCGAGCTAGGCACCACAGCTGCCAATCTCCAAATTTCTGGCACTGGTAGCGAGGATGCCAGTGATTCTGATATCACTGAATATTCTAGTGGAGATAGTGAGATGGAGCAATTTGAGGATAGTGGAGGTGTAGCCTGTAGCTCGGATGTCGAAGAAGAATATAGTGTTCTATAATCTGGTTAAATTTGAAATAAATTTCACCAGTATGCACCAAGTGTTTCTTACATATTCTGGGAGTTATTCAGCTGTATTTGCTGCTCTCTGGGTGCAGAGCCTGCTCAGCTCGCAGGGACCTAGGGGGTCACATGACTAATGGCCCAACACTGGCTGTGCAACTTGCAGCCATCGGACACCCCACATATTGATAGTGGATGACAATTGATTATTATCTAGCACCTATGTGCTTTTTGAACTATCATGTTTGGCATAACTATTGTTTATTGACAATTGATTGTCAGATGCCCACAAGCAAGTCTTGGGTGCATCTGAGCCAAATCGCACTGGAATAAAAAAGGCAGGGCACTGCCGAAGTTATAAAATATTAGCTACACCTGGTGTTCACCTGCCTCGGGTTCATCAGGTGATTTCTGCCTGACCGTACTCCCAGGTTGTGGTGATAGGTGGTGCACCTGCACAATGCTCCACAACCATGCCTTTAGCCTATGGCATTCACTTAACTCTGATCGGCCACTTATAATGGCATATCGGTCTATATAATCGACATTGGAGCTGGTGCCAGCGATCATTAACATAATACTATACAAGATTTTCAAGATTTTTGTGATGCATAACTGGCTTTCACCGGTATTTTCTCGTAGGTTACTGTAAACTTGCGAATGTGTAAATGACTACGCGAAAGGTTCGCGATGATTAGCAGGAATCCAATTTGGCTCCTTACACAGCCAAGCCCTATGTTGTCCTGTAGTGCAGGTGTTTTGGCCACACGAGCAAGAGCGACTACAATGCTTGAGTGACGACTGTGATGGGTGTTAAAAGGCATGATGTGGTCTAGTGGCCCGATATCTCTTAGTCTACGTAACTGTAGTCTAGGTCCGAGTCTACATTCTGATCTAATCTGTCTTCGTGAGTCCCTTCCTCTCGTAGCTGTTCTGCTCTCCCCATAGTCCCACCGGTAAATATTTGATCGAAAGGGGATACAGTGGCACCATGAGGATATGAGGGGAGATGTTCACTAATCCTCTGGCTTGATCCAATAACCAGAAAATTACGTACTTTATTATCACAGACCACGAATAGTCGAACTGAACCAACGGCACTTTCTTCCTCTGTTTGATCTATTTTTCTACATGACTGACTCAGAGCCAATAATACCCACCCTCTTCAAAGTGAAAAACAACATTCAACCGTGGTTGTTAAACAGATTTTGCTGCACCAGCTACCGCCCAAGCAACAACTATTGTTCAGGTTGCGGAAAATTGTTGAAGTGCTTTTACGCAAACTAGATTATCTCAATCTCGTGTTGGTCGCATCTGAGGACCAATAAGGGTACATGAATTACGCAAGACGGCGACTCACCAATCTCATCTTCTTGACAAGAATCTTCAACAACGCTTGGTTTCCGTTGACAGCCATATCACAGACAGATGATAGGATTAAGCAGGCGGGCGTCACTTCTCGAGAAGTTGGTGATACCGAGAAGGAAGTCGCGCAGTTCGGGACATTGCATCTGCGGTCCAATGGATCACAGCTGCTCAATCCGCTGCTGATAGCAACTTCATTTCGTTGACTTTGGGCTGACGCTCTATCCTTGGATGGGGGCAGGAAGGCATATTACCTTGACCCCAAAAAACACCTAGGCAGTCGCCGACCTTCGTGTGCTGCGGTCAAGAAAGGTAGTGGATTCATCCTACAGATCGTGAATTGTTACAAGGACCTAGGGCAGCAATTCAAAAAATATATAGAATCCACCAAGTCGAGTCCTCCAACAGAAGAAGAGGTTGAGATGGGCCGAGAAAGATAGATTGGACTTATGAAGGGCTTGGATGATGTTGTAAGTGACTGTCCGTCAGGCGCGTCAGGCATCAGAGCCTGTCTTGCTGAGCCCACGGCTTACAGACGCTTTCACTGGGTTTGGCTGGCTTCGCGAGTTAACACACAAGGAGCTCCAGATTGAAAGGGTGGGCAATCCCGTGAACAATTCATATCCTTTGAGTCCTTCAACCGCCAGGGTGCTTCCAACTAATCAGCCTCCGCCTTCGAACACCTTGCGAGCGGGAACAAAGGCAATCACGGATACCTCCTCTTTACTCACCCAAACAGAGCACACGTACAGAGCACACGTTCTTTCAGTCACACTCCAGGTGCGACTATTCTCGTGCCCTCGGATAAAATCCTTTGGATAGCGAGAGGGTATTTGTGTTAGGTGGCAACCGCGCTGGCTCAAGACTCTCGGTGATTGCGATATGTATATTTTATTAGCAAGTGGAACATACAAGTGGAGCATAGCGTGCTACATGATCAGAACCACAAAAAATATACTACGCTCCGAATCGCAAGCCCAACGTCACTACTGAACTGAGCATTAAACCGTGCTCCTGGATAGATGATACCAACTGGAGGTTAAAAACACCTTAGTAGTCGAATGAAAGTTGGCTAATGGTGTCGTCGAAACGTCGGCCTACCGATCTATCATGGATTCAGCTGTGAAGGGCATCAAGTTAATTTGTCTACCGACTAATCGAAGTGTTTGATTCGAAGACACGAGAATAGCCGCTTGAGAAGTGACCGCAAGAACAGATTTTTCGTTCGACTAAGTGGGGGAGCATCTGTAATGGTCTTTGTTCCTGCTGGGGGGGTGTTCGAAGGTGGCCGTTGATCGGCCGGCGATGGCGATATTGGTGGATTTGGAGGATTGGCATCGTCCACTCTCTCGACTTGAGGTTTATTGCGCAACCACGACCGAATATGGCCCAAGTCGGAAAACAGGCCTTCCAAGTCTTTCGCGAATCCAATCCATCTCCCTCGGACCACCTCGATTTCTTCTTCTGTAGGGGGATTGGATTGGGCAGATTCAACGTCTTGTAGGTGTTTCTCCAGATCCTTATAGTATCTCGCAATCTGTCGAAGGAGCCCATCGCCCTCATCAACTGCTGCAAGAAGCTCGGTGACTACCTGGGTATTCTCTGGGTTTAGGATGATATTCTGTCTTGTTTTACCATCTGAAACTTGAAGCTCAGTTTGATTTGGTACCAGACTAAAGTCTCCCTTACCGGCAGTGTGGGCAGCAGCTATTTGCTGAGCGGTAGATGCAATATCCTTCCCAAACTGCACAATTCCCTTTTGAGCATTGTCCACGCCTTGAGCAGCGATGTCGGCACCCAAAGCTGTGGAATACAAGAGTTCAACCGCACGGTCC
>QFDT01003782.1:0-13607 GCA_003315915.1 Macrolepiota dolichaula | reverse complement strand
GGCGTGGGTTAACGTGTGTTCTGAATAGCGCCCATGCGTTGCGGAGGTTTGGTATCCGGGGCTGGGAAAATGGGAGTATGGGGTCTGGTTGGATGAATTGTTGCATTATTAATGAGAGTTCTGGGGAAATATTCGTTAGTGTATTGATCAAAGACGAGGCGAATGAATTACATTAGGTATCCGCAATCCGCGGCCCGGAAAAAGAAAAATTTGGAATGTGGGTGTTCTACCTGCTTGAGAGTAAGCGTTTAAGTATTCCAAAGAGCTCCCGAAACGGATTCACGGGAATACCATAACCCCAAAAATATGTGAGCGCAGACATATGGTGTGTTCTTTCTCCACGAAATGCTATCCGGTGACAGCAGGCGCAAGAAGAAATCGACAGTGTCTGAGCTTCTGTACGATCAGCGTTTGGGACTAACTGATAAATAACACCGCGCAATGTACATAACCTGATAGACAAGTTGAATCGGAAATGACTTGATATAAATATCAACCTTTTTGAGGTGTGCCGTTGAACATTGTTAAGGATTGTCAGGAGAGGCTCAGATGATTGGTGGCGCTCCTGTTGTTGCTGGCTACGCGTTGATGTACTGGTGATTGATGTATCGGTGATGTGTCGCGTTGTATTGATGTCACAGGGTGACAGACTTGCCAGCGCTCGTCGTCACGTGGACCCACACCAAACCCACGCTCTTGGCATCACAGTGTCATCTATTCCAGCCAAGTCTTTATCAATTTCGTTTGCGTGTATAATGATACGCTTGGGTGTTTGTACATTTTACAGGGCGTCAATGTAGACAGGGTTCAGTAGCTTGTGAGTGGTGGGTGATACACGAGTGGCTGAACACCCCAAGAGAAAGTCGGTTTACTCAACATTGTAGGATACAAACACGCATACTGCCTCAATCATGAGAAAGTCTAAAGCCCCCTCGAGCCCTTCAAAATTAATACGAAGATTTCGAGCGCTCTCTCGACTACTGACAAGCACATCAATTCCATCCTCTATTCGAGAGGTAACATGTACTTCGATATGTATCTGCCTCGTCCTCTCACAGTATTCATCACCTACCGCCAGCCGATTGGAAATTGCTCGCCTTTAGTCAAGAGATACAATTAATGATCACGACGGGACAAACCCTATAATAATCTGTTATTTTGTTAGGTGCCAAACCCTCTAGGCCCCGGCGTACTATATCTTATCAACGTCAAAGTCCCTCTCCCACAAATATCCTAGGACCATATTTTTGCTGATGATAACCTTCACGACATTGTTTCCATGGAGAACTGTTAATCCGGAGTCAGGAAATGGCTAAGATAGTTGATATGCGGTGCAGATACCCTCCGAATGGGCTAAGCCCCACCTTGAAGATGTGGGGGTGGGAGCGGTAGGGAGCGGGGCGGGGCCATGGAGTAGTCTCATGAGAAGGTAGCCACGAGGATTGCCCGTAAACGTTGTCGCTCCTTGTCGAAATGAAGCAGAGGAATTTTCTTATTTTTTTCGATTGTGACAAGTTGGACTCGTGGATACAGACAAGAGCCAAGCCCAAGTTGGATGCAGTGCCACCGACCCGCGATAATTAGTATCGTAGTTGAGGGGGGGAGACGAGCTCATTTGTGAGGTAGAGCCTTAGCAACAGCTCACATAGTGATCAATCGAACTCTTTGATACACGGTCACGTCGAACCTGTCAAGATATAGATACTACAGATTTTGAGAGGATTGATGTCAGAGTCCGAGGTGGACCAGCGGCTGCTTATTCTGGACGATATCGGCTCAATGATAACCATAGAATGCCCATTGGTTCGGGTCACATCGAACAGAAGCACAGTCAGCTGGCTTCGAGTCTTCTCCTGACCGTGTATTTTTGGAATCAACGAAACATTGGATGCATGGGTCATAGTTTTGGCCTGAGAATAAAGCGCCTAAGATTATGTTGCCACTTGATTAGGGGATATGATATCGAATGGGCTTAACTTTAACGAGAAATAAAAGGCGTCCAGATTGTTGGTATGCCCTCGACTGAGTTTGGATATCTGGTCGTAACTCATTTGTGTATTTCAGCGAATGACTATTCTTAGAACTCTGATCACAGAAGCAAGTTCAACTGTTTCGTCATCATGTTGACACAATACCCTACGCGCGTGTCAAGTAGTAGTTCCCATAAGCACTGATAAAAGGTGAAAGTCGGGGTTCAGCCTGCCATCCTATTATTAACAACCACCACCGGCTTCCGAGTCCGATGCGGACGATTTCTTCGTCGTTCATGATTAGAAGTTCAGTAGAGTGTCTATCGTTTCTTCCACGGCCCCGGACCAACATTGTGCCAAAGTTGAACTCCAATTAAATCTTGGGGCCTTAAGGAAGGAGACGCGGGGCTGCGTTGGAGTATAAAAACCTACTTAGGGGAGGGATAAGTTCGATATCAGTCCTACCCATTATCACAGAACATTCACATCTATATAATATGCCCGCCATCTCACTCCCACCCTTCCCAGAGGATGTCCCGACTCACCCTCTCCTGGTCATTGACTTCTCTCTGTTGAAGCAACGAGATCCACAAGAGATAGACAGGCTATGGGAAGCCGCCACCAAGCTTGGTTTCTGGTAGTACGTCCATCTAAACTGCTTCACATCCGTCGACACCGTCTGACTGTAGTGTTTTTCCAACACGTTCATTCCATGTAGCCTGAAGAATCACGGAGCTGAAGTAGAAGCCAACGGAATGTTTGATCTAGGAGCAGAAACTATGGCATTACCTTTCGAAGAGAAGATAAAATTCGATCAGGGAAGCGACGGAATTTCTGCTGGGTAGGCGCTTATTACCTTGCACTGAGTAGTCGATATCTGAATTCCTTTTTTCAGTTACAAGGCAGCGGGTTCAAATGCAGTGGATGCAAGTGGCGAGAAAGATACTGTCGAATTTCTTAACATTGCCAAGGATGACGCACAAGCATGGCCCTCTCATGTTCATCGCACATATCCTGCGCCAATTAAACGGGGCATGCCTACCATCATTCAGCCGTTTGTACAGAAATCCTTGGAAGTTAACCACACCATACTCGATATCTTCAATGACAAACTTGGCCTTCCCGAGGGGCTTCTGCTGCAACAACATCCGTTAGATGAACACAGCGGATGTGAGGCGAGGATTATCAAGAATCCGCCTATGGCACACAATGTACAGAAGAGGGCAATCGGGGCGCATACGGACTTTGGGTCTTTAGTATGTTATTCCTCTCGATTCATTCTTCCGGTGCTAATGGTCACCCGGTAGTCGTTCCTCCACAACCGACTTGGAGGACTTCAAGTCCTTGTCCCCGGAGCAGAAACCTGGCAATACATCAAGGTACTCCGCCTCAACTCATCTAATAAACATGAAGATTCACTCAAAATCTGAACAGCCGGTACCAAACCACGCAATCTGCAACGTCGGTGATGCTCTGTCAATCTTCAGTGGTGGTATCCTCCGCTCTAACATGCATCGCGTTCTGTATGTCATCTCCTCTATAGCATGACATATTTCTTCTGATATGTTGTGAATGCAGGCCACCACCAGGTGCCCAATCGGCGTACGAACGATGGTCTATTGTGTTCTTCACTCGTCCTGGCAACAGCAAAGTCCTGCGTGCCTTGAAGGAATCCAGTCCAATTATTGCTAATGCTGTCGCTGCGAACCCGAAAATGGACTTTGAGACGGGCTCCACAGCCAAGGAGTGGTTTGCGAGGAGGGTCAAATATCAAAAACTTGATAATCGCAAGGTGAGCTTTCGTCACATGGATGTTCTATGTACTTGCTGATGACGGCTTTGCGTAGGGTCCAGAGACATGGCTTTCGAGTCGAGGAACTGAGGCTGATCCCGCAGCAGCTTAGCTTAGTTTGACCCCATTCCGACGGTTTTGCCTGTTCTCGCGCGTAGCTTGTTATGTATTACCAGGCCCAGTAATAAAGTAATAAGAAATTCTTGTAGTCACTTCAAGAGCATTGTCGATGGGGGTGAAACAATGGGCATCCTCATGTTATTAGGGATGCCGTGGTGTTTCATTTCATACATGACTGGGGAGACTCCTACGGGTTTCACCCTTACGAAGGGGTTTAGTCTGCATGCTTCGTAAGGCGGAGGTCTTTCCATTCGTTAGTCTGTGGTGGCAAGCCATAGTGACCAAACACACTGAGATCCAATCTGGCCGTTCCCGGAAGGGAGCAAAAAGTACACAAAGAGATGCGGTGTACTTGGTTCAAACCAAAGATGGCCCAATTATCAAACATTGGACGTTTGAATTTGGATCATTTGGTATCTTGAGCTTTGGTGAGAGTCATGCATGAATTGAGGCAGATTACGCAACCTGCCAATGCCGAAACTCTTAGACAGGTCCAGGGGGTCAGCCCACTCTCAATAGCATGTTGTGAGAATTCCACAAACACATGCAAAGAGGTATTCTATCTGACTTGTGAAGGCAACCCAATTGTGGATATCTGTGACGCAGCTGGGGGATGGAGGGAAGGCACGACTACTTGAATTAGTCCGACACAACTCCCGAAACAAAGCCAGAAACCCCCTGCGCATCTTGACATGGCGACCTTCCGAACGTCAACGTTTTTCGATTCGCTCATGGCATTCGGAGGGACAAATATTGTACAGTGAGCGGTTCTTATGGGTCTTGTTCAATAAGTCTGATTTGTAGCACAACCTCCATATTAGATCGGATAGGCCCAAGGCCCAAAGCGCCCATATTTTAACCTTTAGCTGCCTATGATACGCTATAACAGTCGTGGTTTTCTGCATTTCTCACTGGGTCAGTTAGTAAGGTCCTATAAAAAAGAATGGGAAACGAAGCCCAACTTGGGTGCCACTGTCTGAGCTGGGCTGGCCCCCAGATGCGAGCGTGTGATAAGCCACTTCAACCCACCATCGTTTATCGATAGACACCTCATGTTATATTGGGTACATAGAAATTTTACTAAGGAAGCAACCCCTCTCGGACCTTGGTAGGCCACATTGAGACCAGGCAGTCGTACAGCTCGTTGTTGAGGGCTTTTCGTCAACTCAGTATGGTTGTGACCGACTTGAATCTGTGGTCCGGCCAGCTCAGATATACACTTACATACTTATGTCTCATGGTAGCGGCGCGTAACCAGATAAGGCAACCTCGGCCATTACCCTGGGCGCTTGACCCGGGAACATCTCCCAGGTCACACTAGGCGGCCGTCAACCCTACAAATACCTTCCTTTCGATCTGACAGCATTGAACAGACAACCTGATATTTTCACCCGTCGCTTGTACGGGAGCCAGCAGTCCCACTCTTGGCTCATTCAATTGCTCGACATGTTGTTCAATACCTTCACCAGCCTTGTGACTCTACCATTATTGTTCTCGAGCGCCGCACCTTCCATTCACCTCCACTACGTCGCCGGAAATAGAGTCATCCCAGCCTCAGGGGATCCCGATCAGAAACCATTTCCCCTACCCCCTGATAACAATGGCATTCACCTGGCTGTTGGTCCTCAGTGTGGCACACTCTTTGGAAACACGGCGGATATAAATGCAGGGATCGATGGTGGCAAGATTAAAACAATTGTATCCTTCGGTGTGAGTGGGAACCAAACTTAATGTTGTTCATCCCGGCTAACACGTCGATGTAGGACAGCTATACTGATGGAGGAAAGGATGATGGATCACCACTTGACCCACCTGTCCTCGTACCTCCAAGTCCCTTGGCTGGTGGTAGGTCGACGAATGGCCTGACATGGGTTGAACATGTTGCAGCCGATGCCAAGGCGACCATTATGGATTACGCCGTGAGAAACATCATTTTCTTGTTTTCTGTGGTTAAATCCTGACAAACCCATCTGAATTAGCAATCTGGAGCATGTATTGACCTGTCTTTATGGCCAAGCAATCCACGGAAAGTTGACTTTCTCGGCCAGAGTGAGAATATCGATTTCTTATCCTACGGACCTGATTGGCTTACGTCGTTTATATTCAGTGTCAACTTTCCTTAGTCAGCACAATAACCTCAACCCAGATACAACGTTGTACAGTATATTCTTCGGTATTAAGTACGCCCCTGTTTCGCATTGTCTCTCCACGTACCAATGCTGATACAATTATTCGCTAGTGACTATCTTGCGTCATTGAGTCAGCCACCCCTATTGAAACATGAATATGCTGATTGACGCATTTACAGTTGACGGCGATCATATGCCACAGGCTGCACAAGTTCTCTTGGACCAAATAGAGCTTCTTGCATTGCCACCTACAAACGCACGAAATTTCATGGTTTTGGATGTGTACGGTCGTGGAACGATCGCACCCTCTGGGGAGGCGTTCAAGCAATCAATTTTCTCCGGGCTCAGTAGGTTCCACGATGATGGCATACAAATTGGGGATGCGTCTGGGCCAACAAAGTTGAACGTATCTTATGTTAATTTTGCCAATATCTGGAATGGTGTCCTTGGAGGCTCGCCTGGGTTCAAAGCTTTCGGGTATACGAGCACAGATTCATGCACTCAATGTACCGCAGAGCTAGGTTGTACGACGATTGGGATGTGTGACGATCCTGATCATTACTTCTACTGGATTCCTGGGTACGTGTCGTTTACGGTCCTCCGTTGTCTTCGCTCTTATGTTATTTCTCTAGCCACCCATCAAAGGAAACCATGCGGATCATGGCTGATTACGTTCAGGAGGTCTGGAAGCAATGTAGCGTGTAGATTGATCTGCGCTTTCAGCGGTTGCATATGTCCGTACAATTGGGTCTATATAAGCGAATAAGTATTGTGTGTTCATTATTATTGATTCATTTTAGGGCATTGGAAATGCCGACTCCAAGTTACGTATGTACGTATGTTCAGGTCCAAACAAGGTGAAGCTAACAGCGATCTCAGGGAATTGACACCATTTACAGGCAGAATCTTTCCGCAATACATCCACTACTGCAGTCCCCGTTCAGCTACATCGCCCACATCAATCAGCAAGCATACTGCATAGGAATAAATCTCATGCGTTGGTTCATCATTCAACTCAACGGACACGGTTCTTCCGACCAGGTTGCCACTGGGCTGTGTGATCCAATCGACAGGAGCTACCCGAGATCTAAAGCGATCGATATCGTCAATGTAGGCGCCAACCCAGGGATGGCAAAAGGAGGGGTGCGAATCAATAGTGGCCTCCTCGGATGTCCCATCCCCCCAGACAATGCAGCTGTCTTCGTCCTCCAGGAGGTAGTCGAGTTCTGTATCGTGAGAAGCCTCGTTGTAAGGACGACCGTCTATGACATTACTGCGCATAACCCAGAAGTTGCAAGGCCCATAATCCGAGCGGTACAGGTACCTAAACTGGGGCTTGATACCCAGCTGAACAATCACCCAGAATACAAATGCGTCTGGTCCCCTTAGACAGTGATAGAGCTTGTCTTTATATTCGTCCACGCGTTTGGGGTACATGTACTCGAAACCGAAGCCCAGGTACCGGTGCGAACGAAGGAATGCGACGTCAGACAGTTGTTCACGTAGCGCGGTTATGAACGCGTTCACTGGGATTTTTTCTGGAGCTTTCAGGACGATGGGGGGAGCTCTAGTTATGTCGAAGAAGAGGCTGAATGTAATGGTGACACGGTGGCCAGAGGTAATCTCCAAAACCTCGTGTTCAACGTCTTTGGAGAAGGCCACGTAGGCTGCTAGTCCTTGGGGATTATCTCCGAGGAGTGACGGAGCATTGAAGTCGAACTCGCGGCCACGGTGACGGAGGGCGAGATTCCCGCCTTGGTGTTCAAATGGGAGGACGAAAACGAGAGAGCCAAACATATTCCAAGGTTGCTTGGCATCTTGCTGCTGCTTGAAAACTCCACCCTTCCCTGTGTAAAATTCAGTGGGGTAGTCACGAAAACAGGATACCACGCACCACAAACATTAAGTTTGTAGGGTTCAACGCGTACGGCCCTGTACATGGTGCCCCAAGGACACAGTCCTCGTGATAATTCAACAAGGAAACACCCTGAGTCTGGGTTGAACAGCCATGAAAAGTTCCCCCCATCGAGCTCCCACGTGTTTCCGCAACTCTCGTCCAGAACATCCTCAATTTCCTGACGAAGTGTAGCACGGTTGCAAGCATGGATGAGAGCGGCTGTGTCAGCGTCCGTTTTCGAGTTCAGATCGATATGCCTAAGCACGAGATATTAGCCACCCACAAACTAGGAGTCGCAACGCAGTTACCGTGAGGATCCATCCTTGCATTTGTAGAACAGAGTTGATTCGGGTCCAGAAAGTTCGACGGTGCCTGCAGTCCATGGTTCGTACCAGCGTTCTTGAACACTAAGGGCATCCTGAATTCTTTTGATTGGGTCTTGTTCCATCGCGTCTGGAGTAGTGCACTGCGTATGAGGGAAAGAAGGATAGTTCCTCGCCAGGTTCCAAAACCTCGATTTAATGTATCAAGTTTGTGGGTCCCATGTTTGCGTTAGTCTATTGATCTATGAAATATGCGGCTCCAGCATGCCGACACTCCTGAAGAGAAGATCGGGTCGGAAGCCACAAGCGACAGGGACCCGTCGTGCTCCTGTGAACGTACGTGTCAAAAAAGCACGAGTAGCTACATCTTGTGTCAGGTGTCCTAGGGTGGACACGCCTTGGCAGGCGGAGCCTTGCCATCCTAACATTACCAATGCCCATACTGGACAAGATTGCTCATCCCGGGCATAAAGCCACGCTTCGAAGTCCTCATGGCGTGGAACAAGTATTAGTGATCGCACGATATGAACGGTGAAGAGATAAAATAAGACCAAATGCGTTTATTACTTCTCGTACAATGTCATTCACACGATTCGAGTTATTTTGTTCGCAGTGCGTGCACAATGAACTCTTCGTTAGATAATGTATCTGAATTCAGGCGCTCTGTCGCCCATTTGGCGGAGCTCTTGTACTGTATACTTGTATTGCTCCCCGGCTTCGACTGCCTGTCGCTGTAGCTCGTCTCGCTTTTTGTTGATCCGCGAATAGGCGATTACGGCGGCAGGGACACAAATGAAACCAATTCCAACAAACATGAGTTCCACACCATCTATTGGAAGTTCATCAGTTACTCAATATCGGAGTAAAGATGAATAACCACGTACGACCGACGATGAACCGTGGACTATCCTTTGAGCGATAGATATTCGATGCGATGGCTCCACTGAAGTTCCCAATGCCGATATGCATCGCCATGCCAATTCCACGCTTGTACTGCCCTGCGAGGTTATTTCCGAGCCTAACGAAGAACAATCAATCGCTGCTCCCAGTCCTCCGGGTAGCAGAAAACATTTCTTACCATGCTACCACTCCAGGAAATGCGGAGTAACTTCCTGTAACGACGAAGAATGTTCCAAAATACTTTACTCCAACCGGGGCGTTAGAGATATTAATCACAAATCCGATAAGACAAAAGGTCAGGCCCGCCAGAATGAAAGGGGAGCGCTTCTTTATTCTATCGGAATAGAAAGCAAAAACGTAGAGCGTAATGGCTTTGAAATATTAGTACACTAGTTTAATCCACAGAAGCGCAGACTCACTTGCAACAATGTATGGAGGAACGGTAAGCAGCTGACTAATAGCAGGGGGGAATCCGAATCTTGCAGGGGATAACGTTGAGGTACAACTGTGATCTGAAGTTTCGAATTATAGACACTTACGAATTGATAATCGTTCTGGGGAAGAGAGTTTATCTGAGTCATGATTATGTGAATTTCTTGTGACTTACGGCAGGAATAGGGTGATACCATATACTGGCAAAAGGGGTGGGTTAATCCAAAGAGTCAACGGAAGTCGGGACTAAACTACGCTTACGAGGAGCAATGACAGACATGTAGATCAGGATATGCAACCAGACTTGCCAGTCGGATACAGCGGCCCAAAAGTGACGCATTTCGAAGTGTTCCTCTTCACCAACCGATGAATTGTCATATTCTTCACCCAAGTTAGGTAGATAGGATAATATCATCTCCAATATTACTCACTCTTACGCCAAATAACGAATGAGCGCTCTTCCGGGGTAAGGAAGCCTGCGGTTGCTGGAAAATCTACCAGAACTGGAAAATCGAAAGAGGTGAGGTTACGTATATATGCAGCCACTGTTGAAAAGGGGATAATACGTTACATACCAATCAAGGCGATCAAACCAACGGCAACGGTCGCAATACCCTCAAGAATCTGGAAAATGTTTAAGAGATAGACGCCACCAGGAATGTCACACATACAAAAATCCAGGACCAACCCAACATTCCACGAGTTCCGCTCATGAAGCTGATTGCATACGCCAGAAGTCCCGAGAAAGCACCGGCAAGCGATGCAGCACCGAAGAAAAAACCAATTCGGAACTGGAGCATGTGACGTGGATACCATATTGACAAGCTATGTACGTATTAAACCCCACGCGTGATTAGAGGGGATCAAGAACATGACGAAGAAACGTACTAGTAGACAACTCCTGGAAATAGGCCGGCCTCCGCGACTCCGAGGCATACGCGCACACCAACGAGTTGCGGATAGCTGATCAATCAGTACGACGTTTGGGATGGAGAGAGCATCTGGAACGTACTTTTTTACAAGCCCCATAAGAGTCCTAGGGTCATTTTTCTTTCAATACCTTCTAAATTTCCAGGGTAAACATACATACATGATTATGCCCCACAAGACCTAAGAAGACGCGTGTGAACGAAGTTGTGCAAAAATACATAAGAAGCACCTGAGCCTCACCGTGATGCCAGGAAGCCACCTATTCGCCGTAGCCCATGTGTCAGTGATTATCATACATTAGGGATGTATGATGCTTGCCTTGATGGTTTGAAGCGCTTCAATACTAGACTGCAAGACATCCAATAAGAAACATGAAAATGAATCAATTTCAGAAAGGTTCACGAACTTTGCTGGGCATTCAAATATACAATACGGCTGATCCAAAATCTCAGATTTAGTTAGTGCTTCGAGAAGACCACTCACAATAAAATACATCGTCTAATTGGTGCCCGTCAGTATTCTTATCTCTTCACGCGATTGCGACCAGACACGGACATACCAGGGCAATATTATACTGAGAACCGGTTAGACCCAACTCCTTTGTTAACCCTTGGAGTCGAGCATTTCCTTGGAGAAACCATGTGAGCTAAGGCCACCACTGACGACCAATATAAGCTAGTACCGATGTTTCCTGAATACGGGTGAGCAACAGCCGAACCACGGTCACTTCCACTTACCTCGATCTAGGAAAGACACAAGATACATAACAGCAAGGATGGGCATCAACCGCAAGTCGACTTTTCTCCAAAGTCGTTTCTCCTCCTCAGGGGACAACTTGGGTGGTGGGGGGAGTGATGAGTCTCCACCAAAGTCGACAAATTCTTCCTTCGAGTCAGAGCTCGCGACGTCATTATGTGATTCATAGTGGTCTTTCTCGTTTATAGGTGATGTTGGTGTGTTGGTAGACATCAAGATTGTCGTGGGTGGGTGAGTTGGTCTGGTTGGAGATTTTAAACGAGCACGGTATTGACGGTATTCCGTCCTGTCAAGAAAATCTCAATGGGTCGTTGTGCTTTTGAGGCAAGCGAGACAGGACAGGGGATCTCTTGGCTTGAGCACGAAGCTGCATTTTAGGACTGGAGATAGGCGACTGTGCCTCACATGAGACCCAGGTGGAGATATTGGTTGCTCCATGGAGACAACGCGGGAGAAGCGCTGTGACAGCATCCGGCCGACAGCTGGAGGAGATCACAATGGGGGCCAGTCCTGTGGGCGAGTAATAATAGTAGTCAATGGCAGTAGATACTGCCTAGACACTTGAACATGGTGAATAGACCTTTCCGGTTTGACCCAGCAGAAAACCAGGTACCGTCCCAGGTGTCAAGGGCTGCTTAAACCCAGTACCGAGGGCGTGAGTCGGCTATGCACCCATCAGTATCGGCAGACGGTGTGGGGTTGAAGGTATTTCAAAAAGCATCCCATGATAGGTACGACTCAGCACGCTATATGGACCAAGACTTGTCACGTTCGAATTGACGATAAGGCCTGATCATTTTGACGTGACCCGCTCCATCTCATCGTATGTCGACTCCAATAAGTCGCTACCGCACACATACGGGCCAGAGAATGAAGAAGTTATGACAACGCAGCATCCGCGAGAGACCAAAAAACCCGGAACATAAGTATGCGGTGGCCAAAAGTGGGTGAATGCAATCAATACTCACGTGGTTCAATCTCTAAGGTAGTTCCGTAGCAGTCGGGGACCCGGTAGTTAGGAGTATCATGGTACGCAGATACCTATGTTATAATGTGTATATTCAATCTAGCTGTTCTCACGATGTGTAGCAGGCGCTCAGACCAGCCTGAATGTACCCCACCGTGACCCTGGAACGTTGACTCCGTATGTCATGTGCAAAGTGACGGATAAAAATAACATATATGTGTACGTACGAATACTCAGCTTTATCTCCCTTTCTGCTCCCGGTATCATCCTCGTACGCACATATGTGAGAGCTATATGTCTGGGGTAGATCTTTTAGACCACTTCCCTAGTGACCATGTGAGCACCTGGTTCTACGTATCTCTTTGTTAGCAAACTGACGAGCTTTCATCCACATCGACCTGATGTTTTCCCTTGGCACCCACAGCGCCGTGCCATCATTACACGGAAATAAGCGGTCATCCTAGAAATAATCACACAATTTCCTTGGCAAGGAACAAATAGACCGGCTCTATTTCCCTCCGAAGAAGACGAGGAGTTTCGGGATGTGCGTCCTGCAATCAGAATCCAAACCGGGCACAAGGAGGGCGATAGTCGAGTGAGGGGAATGGCCGCACCGCTAGCTGAACGACCAGTTAAATCGAGTATCATCATCTTTGAGTTATCTGTTTCTCACAGGAATTAATATTGGGGGAGGGGGTGATATGGGAGGGGGTGCGACAATATCAATGTTTGCTCTTACTGTTCTGGTTCCTTCGACAAAGAATTAGTAAAACGACTTCAGTCGCATGTTGAGTATTAACTCACTACCCAAATTTCTCCCAGCATATTCCTATAGCTTTCCCATTTCTATCTCTGTGACGCCGAGTGGTATCATGCAGTAAACTCAGATCATGATCCGAGAATAATGATCGGATAGGCATGCGGGTTACACTAATTAGCGGGTATGTCTACGATTATAGAAGATCATACGGAGACACAAGGAGGAGAAACAATAAAATACGTGGCAAGTCGATGTCTGTTCCTTACCGTTTTGATAAATTTTAATAACTATTTATCGAGCGCAGGACACACCCCTTCAACGTACTTCCCTGATCCGGACCGGCGGCATCATCGGCCCGTGTGTGATCGAGCCCGGTTGGTCAAATATATCACCGGTCACCTTGGGATATCTTCGCTTCGGACAGAGAACTGACCCAATACCTTCCAGGCACTGTTGTACACATTACGGGGTCACCTTAGTGTAATCCTCTCAATGCAATTAACCTTATCTGTAGTACTGGTTTTTGGAGCTTGCCAACGTGTCTTAACATGCGGCCGTGGGTACCCCGTGTAAACCCTTAATCGTTGCATGATGGGGTATACGGGAGCCTCAAGAAGAGCTTGCGACCTTG
>QFDT01003773.1:0-12508 GCA_003315915.1 Macrolepiota dolichaula | reverse complement strand
ACTACTGAATGAAATTGTGGCGTGCCTCGTTATCGTATCGACAAACCTCATAAAATCCTTCAATCTCATCATCGAAGAAAATATTCCGTCCTGTCAGATGGTTAATGATACTAATACCTTCGAAGAAGCTGTTGGTATATATCATATTGATCTATTTATATAACACACCCAAGGGTTGTCACACTTGTTACTCGTGTTACTCGATTCAACTTGAGGATTGTAGAAAAAGCTCTCGCGATCAACAGCGGGGCTGGCGCCATTCACAGATCGTGTATGCTTCTGGTATATCAGCGTAAGCATGGCTAGGGGGCATCCCTGCTTCTGATTTTCGTGACATGGCCATCACCAATGATTCGCGCCTCATGCTATTTTTACTTCTTGAATCATCCTGTCACTTGCGATATGTTCACGCAAAGGCCGTCGTCCGTTGATGGTTCCCATTCGTAGACTGTATATATACTCATAATTACAACAGGTGAGCCCACTTCCTATTGCCACTGATTGGTCGGCGCTTGACTAGCTCAATGACTGACTTCCGCAATGAAACGTTCGACAACCGTGATAGCTCACTCGTCTATGAGGGTGCATGGTCGAAGGAAACTATATCCGATATCCCGGTGACTACTACTAGCGACCCAAATGCAACCGTTACCTTTGTGAGTCAATTATCTGGTCTAGTTACACTGAGCACTGATCCGTACACTACCCACAGAAGTTCCCAGTTGAAGCCGTTGCATTCTCTATATATGGGTTTCCCGGAGCGCCAGACAACACGTTTGGGATTTGCATTGACTGTTCACCTGGAACTCCGACCACCCAATTTTCCGCCTTCCACGATTTCAACGTGCCTGCTGATGATAATACACCGGTAAGTAGCACAAACGATGCATATCAATTTAAATATTGAACACGTCGTAGGCCATGCTCTATCTTCGAAACTTTTCGTTGCCTAGCATTCATGAAATCGTGTTCAATCCACATTCAAAGCTCTCTATCGACCGATTTGAACTTGCAGTTGGTCCGTCGACTACGACTCAAATCTTTGGCCCGCTAGCGTCATCGTCGCCACCAGGTTCCGACTCGCAAACAACCATTGCACTGAGTGATTCATCAATCTCACCGCAGTCCACCCAGCCAGCACCCTCAGGAACACCGGCTTCGCGTGTATCAGCACTTCCTGTGTCAGCGATTGTTGGTGGAATTGTTGGTGGTTTTGCGGCCATACTTGTGGGCCTCACAATATTATTCTGGTGTCATAGGTCCAATCGGGTGAGACAAGGAGGTCCTGTTGGGACCAAAAGTCAGGATGTTTATATTATTCCAACGATGGGTCGAGATGAACCACACTCGCAAAATGCAAGGCATAAGCCACATGCTATCAGCACTGGTCAGCCAAAATTCTCGAAAGGACAAGATGGGAACGCCACAAATACGGAAGGGGAACGTTCAGAAGCAACGTCTATGCCACCACTGCCTTGGCATCTGGGACACTCATTGACAAGTTCTGGTTCTGGTGGGACGGTACCCCAGAGGGAGGTTGATGCAGGTCCAATGGATGAAATTGAAGCGGAAATGTTGCCGCCTGATTATGACCAGGTTTTTACGGACCACAGGGTTGAAGAGACCGGCTCCCAGGGCCAAGTAACAGGAGGACATAGACTTGGTTCAGTTTGCGAACAGGGGAAGTCGTGAGACATTTTGTAGATAGTAAATGGACTTTACGCCACGCGAAAGCTCTAGTTTCAGACAGACAGACACATTAATATGTAAGGATACCAGCCTCCACCGAACGTGCTCGCCGCCCTGATCGCCATGCCTTTTTTGATGATACTTGTTGACACATGTGATCTTGTTTGTCTTGACAACACATGATATAATGTGCTATTCCTCTGTTCTTGATCATCACGCAGCTCACATAGCGATGGACCAGACCCCTTGCACACGCTGTGGCCATTACCCTAGCAAAGCACCTCAATTCTCAGGCCCAGAAGATGAAGCTATCGTCATTTCTCAAGAAGTCCGAAGAGTGGATGACCTGATTCGTGGTCTCTATGAAGAGCGATCTCGACGTCTGCGCCGACTGAATGAGATACGCTCATCGACGAGATCTCTGCCACGCGAGATTCTGGTAGATATATTCGAAAAGGTCTGCTACTCGGATAAGGACAACAAGAGCAAGTGGCCCCATTTCGTTCTCGGAGCTGTGTCAGGCCACTGGCGGACAGTGATCCAGAGCACGCCGCTATTATGGAATGACATCTCATTTGCCCTGGTCAAGCAATATGATGACAATCTTGCTTTGATTCTGCAATCTTGTTTGAACCACGCCCATTCCCTGCCAGTCACCATCCGACTTCGTTTTTTCCCACTTTCCCGTGATGTTCTCAAGGAAGGGGAGGATGACGATGACGATGACGATGATTTTTATGATAGCCGATTAGCTCGCTACGCTACCTCTCTTGATCCTTTCATGAAAACCATGTGTCTCCCCAAGAACGCGGCTAAGATACATACCCTCCATCTCCATTCCGCCGTATCAGGGTTTTTACCTGTGCTTTCCTCCTTGTCCTCTCTTCGCAAAATCTCCTTGGCTCTGGAGTATGACCTCGTATATCATGACAGTGGCGTGACAAGGGTGTGGGTGGGAGTGCGGGACCAACTTCCATGGGCAACGACCATTACCTTTTTGGATCTTGACTTTGTTCCCGCTGATATCTGCTTTGGTCTGCTCATACGGTGCCCCAATCTGATTCATTTTTCCGCGTATCCTCTCCCTCATTCTGATCCTGAAACCTCGGCGACTCCTGTAACCCTTCCATACCTTCGACACTTTGAATGGACATCCGGAGAATTGAATGGGTGGGATCTAGATTTGTTGCGCTTTCTGCGCTTCCCAATGCTGAAGCACTTTGTCTTTTCGATGGAGGATAATCAAGAGTTCATGTCCCACTTCCTCAACTTCCTTGCTGCATTAGCACCAACGCTAGAAATTTTGGAGTTATTTTTTTATTCCCGGTTCACGTTCCCGATGCTATCGATTTTGGAGTGCGTCCCACGCATCACTCAGCTGATCTGTCAGAATACCGACAATGCCTTGGATTTTGTTGAAAGTTTCCAAAACTTGTCTGTGCTACCACTCTTGCGAAAACTCGTATATCGCCACTATAAGCCGATCTCTCTCGAGACTTCGTCAGAGTTTCTTCGGTTGATGGAGAGGCTGAAAGAGAGCGGGGCAACAGGGTTTCAGTTCGAACTTGTGGGGTCAAAAATGCCTTGGACCCCAAGTGATCAGAGATTGTTGCAGCGGCTGGCGGAGCAAGGATTTGAACTAGAGATTATAGAGAGGAGGATTTCGGTTCATGTTTCGCGAGAGGATTTTTGTGTGTGTTCTAGCGAAATGCCATGAACGAGCAGGTAACCTCGCTCGTTCATGCCAAAGGAATTCTATTGATGTGTATGGAGTAGGTGGACAATTAGGGCTAAATGTGTCAAGAGGTGTGGGTGCGAGGGATAGCAGAAAATTGTGTAGCATCGTCGCAATTCCTCAGTGCTTCCACTGTGCACGGGTCTTCTGTATGTCTTACGGTCATGCTCCGGACCTTTTCCTCCTATGATGGAATGTGTTTGGTTTCGTGGTGTGTGTAATCATTTCTTCCCTAGAGGGGGCACGTTGCGAGTTCGCTACAATTTGCTTGTGTCACGAGGTTCCTGTATAAAATATACACACTTCGTTTTTTAACTTTTGTATTGGGCCTGGGGGGTTGACTGCGGTGGGGTCGACACTGAGAGCACCGAAGCATTGACGCTCAATACATAAGGTAGGAACCGAAGAGAAGATGCGGACTGACTGTCACAAGCCATTAGCCATCCGCATTGGCTGATAGACCGAAGAGCCAAACAATAAGGGTCTGACGTGCAAACAAAACCTGTCATTCCGCCCAAGCCCCGAACAATGGCTTGCTATTACTTTTGACAAATCTAGTTGGCGAATCAACTATAGTACACCCTTCCCAACCTCCTGTATGGTTGTAGTCGTAAAGGCACCTGTTATCCTGAGACGCGGCTGTGATTGACAGATTGTAACTACGAGTGTCTGTTTATGGTTGAATGTCCATCAGGCTCAATTGCAGGCTGAACTGCAATGTCTCTGGGAACTGAAAATAATAATGCGACCTTCCAACATGCGCTACAGGGCCGCTGATCAGGCTATAGCCTGAGGCTTCGATGCTTCTGCGAGTCAATCTCAGGCGGGAGTTATCCTTGTACTTAGAGACGAGAAGACCTTTTGTATAAGCTTCTGCTTCATGCCTGACCATGCCATGAAGCCAGTGAACTTGTTCTCACCAGCAGGACAAGGAACAATTGGGTCAGGGTTGCAGCACAATGACCGGTATACGGCAATGGTTGATTGATGACCAAATAAGGAAGCACAGCCAAATCCGGCCATTGCTTTTGTTCACCGAGGACAATGGGAGGCAAGGATGATATATACCACAATGTCAGGAACACTTGTGTCCTCGTCTCACTCACATTCATCGCTTTCAAAACACACACCACTGACTGATATTACTACTAATACTACATAGCTGCCAACGATCACAAATGAGTTCTTCTGTTTCAACTTGTAAGTGCTCCGCCTTCACGTTGTGTCTTGTTCTCAAAATGGATATTGATGTGATTTATTGCAGTCTTCTCGAAAGATGCGCTCCTGCGCCGTCAAGCGAGGTTCAATCGGACTCGCAAAAATGGAACAATGCCACTGTCATCTAAAATACTGAGCACTTCGACCGGCAGTATACTCGAAATCATCCCAGAAGAGGAATCCGACTCGGTATCATCCACACCCATGCCTATTCCCGCCCCCACAACGAGAGAGCAACGCCGTCGTGCTCTCAACGTCCAACCCACTGGGCTCAGGACAGTCCTTGACGATATAACTGAAGAAGTTGTCACATTTACGAATATGTCCTTCAATTTTCCACTACCTCCTCTGCCGATACCTGCCCGTTCACGGTCGCCGTACAAAACACCGCCTTCAATGTGCTCGTCGCTGCCATCCAGCCCGGACTCACAAAGTGCTGGCCTCCCCCCGACACCATCGTCATCAGACGATGAGTTCTCCTTGCCTTCTCCTGCTTTCAACCCCAGGCGCGCTGCTATCAAGCCTCTCGTCATTAACAAACTGCACCGACCGTCGACACTTCCCACTATTGATTGTTCTGAGGAGTCAGACGACGACTCGGACTCGGAGTGGTATACACGTGAATTTTCCAAAATCCTCACTCTGAACTCGGGTCTATCGTCGGTGTCCTTCCCAGCTGCACACCGGGATTCTATTTCGATTGCACCTGCATTCGACTCTCCTATGTCTCCCTCTCTTTCGGAGAAAAGGCGCAGACGGAATAGTGGACTTCGGTTCTCTGCGCTCGATGCTCCTCCTGTTCCACCCATTCCTTCGCGATTCCTTTCGCCCAAGTGTGCAAAGACACTCTCCATCACCCCTCGTCGCCCGCCCCCTCGCATGAGCATTCCGGATGATGCCTGCTCTGCATTTTCTCTTTCCCTCTACACTGATGATGTCATGGAACCTGAACCTAGCCCTCTTAGCATGTACTCGCAAGAGTCGGCTGTCCGTGCGGGGGACAACGAGGTTTCTGATGAGGTTGAGTTCCCGGAGGACTTTGAAGTTCAAATGGATGGTCCTATGATGCTCCCTCTCTCAATTCCGGGATCCCCTCTTGACCTCGAAGCGGATATCGCGCAGGGATTGGAGGAATTGTGGACTAAAGACAATGGAGCTGCTGAGTCTTCCAAGTTCACCGAAGAGCTGGGTTTAGGTGTTGGGTTCGTTCTTGAGGAGGATGATGAGCTGAATGGGGTTCAGCCTCTTCGAATTGAACAGCCTATCAAAGTTGTAGCACCTGAGATCATTTACACTTCTCCCCCACCGTCTCCACTATTTGTTCCGGCACCACCACCTCCGACCACTGCTCCTGTCACCCCTACCCGCCCTACTCGTTCTCCTACCATGTCGACAATTTCGTCGTTTTCATTCCCCCCTTCACCGCTCGCCGACCACCGGGAACTTCCTGGTGAGGATGACTTCCAGGATGAGGACTTTGACGAACGTAGGAACGGTCTCAAGTCGAAGTGGTCTTCGTCTACTCTCGCTTCCGTTCGTGAGGAACACGCTTCCCCCGGCCCGAAATTCCCTGGTGCATCCAAGTTGAAGATGTACTTCCAGGGACAGCACAAGCGCAACGCTAGCTCAATCTCGACGCCCTTGTCTCCCAAGTTTGCTAAAGCGTCACTATCTCCTCCGCCCCTCAAACTCAAGGGAAAGGAGAAGAAAGAGAAGGATGGGAAGAGGAAGAGCAAACGCGAGAGTGAGAGCGAGAATGACATTTTGGTCATCGGGTACAACAACAACAACAGTCCTTTCTCTCCCAGGCGTTCGCACGATTCCTACCCGTATTATCCCAACAGTCCGCTTTCCAGTCCTCGCGGGTTCCATGATAGGTTCCCTTTATCATCTCCCCGTCGCTCACACGACAGTCCCCACACACCTTCGCCATCTCGCCCCAGTCGTCATCACGTCACCATGCGTAGAAGTCCATCTCAGTGCAGCGGTGTCAGCGACTGTGGAAGTGAGGCGTCCTGTGCTAGTGATTGGAGTTCTTCCAGTGGGTCTGGCCTGAGGAGGAAACCCATACCTGTGGAGATGTTTTTGAGGGGTGGTGTTTGAGTACACTACCCCCTTACTTCACGTCGGCTAGTCCGACGTGAGATGTTTGCTCTTTTGTTCTTAAATTCTTGTTGCGGTTTTTTTCGACTTTGCACATTGTATTTATTTACATTCGTTTTCATAAAACCGCACTCCATTTTATATCATGACGCGACGTACACAACTACATTCATTCCACACCTGCATTATGCCACGCTTTCTCGATCTGTATGTAGCTTATACTCACCTCATAGACAATCTTCATGATCAGTAGTATATGAATCCTGTCATTTCTCCAATGTTGGAGTTTGCTAATATATCAATGACATATATTTGACCAAGTAACATTGCGACTTGAGTATGGGAGTAAGTTGATAATCAAAGAACAATGTGATATACGAACGTGGGAAAAACCTCATTTATCATTGAGACGCGTCGCGTAGCGGCTTGTCTTCTACCACCACCGTTCCATTCGACGTCCATCGCGCCTCTACATGAGTGAATATGATTACGATTACCAGGGTGATCATCTCGCTTCGGACGATGTGCGTGTAGAAGCGTGTCATTACGTGTTGATTACATGTTGACTTCCGAGCGCCTCCAACAGCCAGCTCTTGAGGAGGTTCTGAGGCTCTCGGTACTTGATGCACATCAGGCGCGAAACGCGGAACCACCAAAACCAAGTTCTACGTCTTCGGCTGCTACTACGAACAATCATCTTTTTTCTTCGTTCAAACCCCACGCTACCAATGGAGTTCAATCAAACGGGACGAGAAGCACCGACACCTCTAATAAGGATGGTGTTGCTGGGATGGCGGTGTGGGCGCGTAAACAGGAACTCAAACGACGTATAGCGGAAGTGGATGCGGATATATCTGGACTGAAGGATAGCATCAAAGGCCTCAGCACGCAACTTCATTCGAAGGAGGATCAGAGAGAGGGAATGCTTAGGATGTTGCAAGACCTCGAACGGGCACCTGACTCTAGCACTGCTGTTGGAAAGAAAGGGGGCCGTGTGCAACAGGGCATCAATTACATGGATGGAAATTTTGATTGGATGATGGGGCTGAAAACGAGGATGAAGGGCGTGTTTGGTATTGATGATTTTAGGCTTTGTCAGAGAGGGTGTGTCCTTTCATCGACGATGGCTTTTATTTTCTGACTGAGTGTGTTTGATGATTTCTAGAATATGTAATGCGAACATGGATGGTCGGGATATTGTGGTCGTGATGCCCACCGGGGGCGGAAAGTCTCTCACATACCAGCTCCCGGCACTTTTCACACCCGGCTGCACGCTCGTCATATCGCCCCTAATATCATTGATCACGGACCAGATTTTACATCTACAGGCAAACGGAAGTGAGTTTAACTTATTTGATCTGTAGCCTATTTCAGAGCCGTTCTTCGCCGAAAGTTCTAAATCTCACTATTTGACCCCACTCGTTCGGCAATTCAGTTAATGCAGTTGCATTGACGGGATCTATGCCCTCACAGGAAAAGAAAGCAATTCAGCGACAATTGATTGCGCTTGCAGAGGGGCGGTTGGGCCTTGGAGAGGAAGAAATAAAATTATGCTATGTGACTGTACGTTTTCCCCTGAAATGTGATATGTGGTATTTGTTGACGTTGTTTGTAGCCAGAGAAACTAGCCAAGGATAAAGGGTTTGTCGCTATGCTACATAAATTAGTCACAGCGGGCAAGCTTGCACGAATTGTGATCGACGAGGCACACTGTGTATCACAAATGGGACATGACTTCCGGTGCGACCATAGGCCCGTCTCCTATGCCTTTGACTGACATTATCACAGACCAGATTACCAAAAACTACACATGCTGCGGCAGCTATTCCCATCCGTCCCAATTATGGCCCTCTCTGCCACGTGTCCCCCGCTGGTTCTCAAAGATCTGCTCAAGACGCTGCGCCTTCCAGATATTGTGGACGGGCGGAGTATGTTCCTCCTTTATCTCATGTGTCATAGTGTTCATATGTCCCTAAGATGCGAAAGCCACTGGCACCGTATATTTTTTCGCTCCATTGTACCGCAAGAACCTACATTACTCCGTTGTGCCTAAACCATCCAAGGCAACAGATGTGACAAAAGCTATGGTTGATTACATTCTAGAACATCATCTGAACGAATCCGGAATTGTCTATTGTCTATCCAAGAAGGTATAACCCCTCACGCCCACCAGGGGTGTATATGCTTACACTAACTCCACAGAACACGGAAACTGTGGCACAGGAGCTACAGGAGCTGAGCGGTGGAAAGATTAAAACGGGTGTGTATCATGCAGATCGACAGGAGAGAGAGAAGAGCCAATTGCATACGGCGTGGCGTGAAGGGAAGATCAATGTTGTTTGTGCAACGATAGGTCCGTACCAAGTATATGTTATTTGTCACTTCTATTTATATTTGGACGCCATTGGCTGAAACAGCGTTTGGGCTTGGTATCGATAAGGGGGACGTACGATTCGTGTTACATCATTCAGTGCGTGTGTATCGCTCGCTATTATTTCCCTCCACTGACGTCCCGCAGATCTCAGTCAGTGCTGGTCCACCTTTTATCACCCTAAAGTGTTCTTACGCACAACTTATTGTAACATCATGGTAGAAATCACTTGAAGGGTACTATCAAGAATCGGGAAGAGCAGGAAGGGATGGGAAAGATGCGGATTGCGTATTATTCTATCGGCCCCAGGATGGGTCCACGATCAGCTCAATGGTCGCATCCGAGAAGTGTGGACAAGAAAAACGTGTGTACATTTTTATAACAGTGCTTGCTGCGTGCTCAACTCTTCACCTACTGTTCCTTGCTGCGGCCATGCGTTCATGATAAATCGGGGAACTAAGTGCATGCCGTGCTGGATTTCGCTGAAGATCTAGAAGAATGCCGCAAGATCCAATTCGCCAAGTTCGTGCTTGACTCTTCTATTGAATGTTATACCTCATCTTTGAACTTAGATATTTCTCTCACTCATCCAACCTCTCAATTTCATCATGGACAACTGAGGATCAGGACGCGCTTGAACGTTGCGGGCACTGTGATAATTGCAGCCGCACCCCCGGTTCTGTTGAACATAAAGACGTTACCCTTCAAAGCTGGCAACTGCTCAAAATTGCGCAATACGTTCACAGTACTGGTGGGAGTGCGACAGTGAACATGCTGGCGGGCCTAGCGAGGAACGCAGGTGGTGGTGCATTTGATATTCCTGCGGCAGGAAAGGGGAAAAGGAAAGAAAAGGAGAAAGTCAGTATAGACTTGGATAATATTGCTGGAGGTATAGTGGATTTACCGAAAGACGTGAGTGATCTTTTTTTGGTTGTGATGGAGAGGAAGTATTGACGCCTAAAATAGCATATCGAGCATCTCATCGTACGGCTGTTGATCAAGGGTTATTTCAAGGAAGAGTATCACCAAACATCGTACTCCACCAACGTCTACGTCGTGCCTGGACGACTTGCTGCGAGACTCATTCATGAATCCCGTGAAGGGATCTCGAAAGTTGCTAGGCCTATGGTGGAAATGACGTTTGCCAAGCATACGCCCAAGACACGGGGGAGACCTAAGAAGAATGTGGAAGATGTAGAAGAGGATGGAGATATTACGCCGCCAGCCAAGAAGCGTAAAACGACAGCGAATGAAAAGGGGAAGGGGAAGGGGGTTGTCGACCCTGATGAAATCGAAGTCGATAGCGACTTTGATCACATGTATGTGGATAACCCTCGACCCAGGAAGAACCAACATTTTCGGCCGGCGGTACAGAAGAAGGCGGGCACGCGGGGTGATGATGAAGAGTATGAGACAATCGAAGCGGATATTATTGAGAACACGAGTGATGAGGATTCAGATGATGTTACGTATGGCTGGTCACACTCACTTCGAGAGGAACCGACAGCGAGACGGAAGCGGAAGAAGAAGACTGGGAATGCGACCATGAGGTTTCCTTCAGCGGAGATTTTGGTTTTGTCAGACTAGCGGACTAGATAGGTTTTTGTGTATTTGTGTAGTTAAAGTACTGATGTATTCGTTGCTCTTGTGTTGTTCGGTTTCGAGAAACGTTGAGGGGGGCAGCTGGGCCGGTCTATGGTAACTGGCACTCATCATAATACATAATGGATGTTCGGTCGGCCCAAAAATGTAGATGGTCTTTGAATATATCTGACATCCCCCATTAGTTAGCGAGCGAACCCAATGGGGCTGGGCAAGGCACCCGATTAGCACACCACAAGAGGGTCCACCACCTTGTAAGACATGACTGGTTTTAAATGAGTTGTTTTGACTCATGAGGTTCGCAAATGGACAAGAACCGCGAAAGTAATGGTCTGTTGGAGGAGCTGGGGTGAACGGTGCCGATAAGTCACAAAGAGGAGTCCCATAGGGTCGCTTCCTATCCTATCTACGCGTATACCGGGTCCATGGCTACCCATAACCCGACCCGTTGCACCTCACAGTCGGGTCGTGGGCAGTGTCGGTTAGCCCGCCAGTTCTATCTCCCTATGATACTCCACTATGGATGCTCCGACCGATTCCGAAGGCATTTCGCAGGGAACGCCTTCAATGAGCATGCTATTCTGAGCATCGAATGAAGAGAGCTTGTCATGAATACGGAATGCTCGTAAGGATTACTTCTTCCAGGGACTGACATGGTAAGAGGGTACATGTTCTCTTGTTGATAGAATGGGAACCACCCTGAAACTATCTAGGAACAGCAACAAAGAAGCATGGCCAAGGATGATGTATGTAGACAAGCGTGGAATGTTCCAAGTCACTTGGCACCGACAGTGGGAAATGGAACTGCGAAGAATGGATAGGTTTTGCAGTGTTCAGTATTGATTTTGTATGGGATCGACGCGACTATTGAGACACTCAATTGATGTATGGCTTTCGTTTCACAAACTCAATTACGCATAAGTGTATAGTGATGCCTATTTGGCATTCTGACAGTACTAATGCCAAACAATTACTCCATCCCATGTATTACTTCTATGTTCTATAGGGGAAGTGATCTAAGAGTAGTAGTGCCGGGCTAAATAAAAGTCAAGACCCACTCTTGTTGACATGACAGAATGTGAACATACCCAATACCAATGGAATAACGAAAACGAAGAGAGGGCACATCCTAGTTCAAAGGACCTGCCCTCCACCAGGCTTCCATTTCGTACCTCGACATCTCCCCGAACACATCGGGGTCATGCGGCATATCATTCGAAAGAACGGACTTGAACGCCGTAACCTCATCCGGGTCAACATCTAACAGGACAAAAACATTATGGCACGTTAATTACCCCACATCCAAAAATACCACAGAGAAGGAAAAAAAAAAATAACGTACGAAGCTCTTGAATCAACGCCCTCAGCGTCCACTTGTCCCACTTGTCAGGTTGGATCGGCTCAAGCTCGTTTTCATGCATATCTGGACGATACGGTAACACCTTATTTTTGGTGAAAACGATGAAACGAGGGTGTTCGAGCGTGCCGACGTTCAAGAGACCCGCGATGTTGGAGTCTTTGAGTTGCTTGTGGACTTCGTGGGACGCGACGAGGCACGCGCCAGGTGGGAATGTGTGAGGCGGGCTCGTCAGCCTGGATCCCCATCGTGCAATACCTTCGTTCGATACGACATAGCCAGCGAACTGAAGGAGACTCGTTGGGGTTGATGGTTGCCCGTACTTGCGCTCTGTAGGGCCAGACGAAGGATTGGTGGAGGTCATGGGAGAAGTAGACATCGCGGGATTAGGTACCTAAGAATGGGGGGCCTTTTAAAGGGTTCAAATAAGAGC
>QFDT01003760.1:0-10731 GCA_003315915.1 Macrolepiota dolichaula | reverse complement strand
AAGGAGCCATAAACGCACATCGGTCGCAACCTGATCATTCCGAGAACGCCCCGTGTGTAATTTCCCACCAAGGGGCCCAATTAGCTCAGTCAGTCTGCGTTCGTTAGCGGTGTGGATATCTTCGTCATCTTCCTTGACCTGGAACTGATAGACGGCAGTCGGTTGTAGAGTTGTAATTCTGACCTCATGAAGACTTACAGTTCCGTCCTCCCACTCTTTGCCGACGGTTTTGAGACCATTAACAATTTTCTCCACTTCTTCTTCGCTCAGAATACCAACTTTAGACAAGGCATTCGCATACGCGATAGATCCACGGATATCGGAAGCATACATGCGTTTGTCATACTTCAAGGACTGGTTGAATTCATGCATTCTGTAAATTCTTCATTAGAAAGCAATATTGATAAGGTACATTGACCTACAGAGGGTCTGTCTTCCCAGTGAACCTCCCACCCCATAGTTTCGCTTTCGTTGGTTGATCAGTCATTGATAAGATATCTGAGTGTGAGGATATACCGGGGACGAGTTAATTATATAGGGAATTTGAGCAAGGGTCGGATTTACTTCATGCGATCAAGAGGATCACGTTACCTATGATCCTCGTGATTGCCCAGATCATGCCCCCGAGTATCCCCAAGCGGTCGAGATGGCTCGAATGCTCCTTTACACCATCACAGCCTATTACTTATACCCTCCATCCAAACCAATCCTGCTCCCCACTCACCCGACCTGTCTTGTGCATGCCCTCGTACTCTACCCTACCCACAAATGACCTCAACACACCCTGAACAGACCTCTTCTATCTTCTGGAAGGCTTTGGCATGTTGTTCAATTGTTAACAATGCGTATGTCTCTCCATCTGGCAACTTCTTGACTATATTTGCTGATTCTGTCTCTGCTAGACTATGCTCCGGGGGAATCTTCGTCTTTCCCCTGATGTCACCAGTTCTTGCCGATCGATGTCGATTGACGCAACCTCAGCTGACGACAGTAGTTCTCGCGTGAGTTGTCAACCTCAAACCATAATACACCTCGCTCATGAATACTTCGCAATAGGGCCATGATGGGGCAATATCCCTTTGCTGCTCTAGCTGGAAAGCTGATCGACCGTCATGGCCCTTCACTATGCTCGGCTATTGCAGCTATACTATATTGCACAGCTTTCAGCTCCTTTTCATACCATGTATACAACTCGGTTTCTGATGCCACAAGTTCCCACGTCTCTATCTATCTAACTTTATCTTTTGGCCTTGCTGGTTTGGGCACCGTATTTTCGTGAGCATCTCCCATATTCGTTTCTATATTCTCCATACTGACTCGATCCCCAGATACTTCTCATTCCTTTTTGCAGCGTCACGTCTATTTCCTCAACAGCCTGGCGTTGCTTCTGGAACCAGCATGGCACTTTTCGGATTGTCCCCTCTATTCCTTACATCAGTCGCCTCGAATTGGTTCACCAATCGGTACACGGGTGTTCTCCAAGTCGTTCGGTTTACGGCATATCTCGCTGTAGCCACTGGTATTGTACATCTAATGGGGGCAGTGGCGTTCAGTCGCGCGGGGCTCAACTCGAAGGATGAACATACTGCTTCGTGCGACCTCGAGGATTACCCAACTGAGACAACACGGCTTCTTCCTCCTGGAGAAAGGCCTGAGTATATTCCGGAGGTGCATGCCAAGACTGATAGTACGTTGGGATTCTTGGGACATCCTCAGCTGTGGCTTCTCATTCTGTTCTGCGTATGTATATTCGGGGCCGTAAGTGCATCTCTGCTATTGAAAGGAGCTACCCTGATACTCATCTGCATCCATAGGGAGAAATGGTTATATCCAACATTGGTACCATCGTTGCAGCTTTACCTGCCGACTCATCTGACTCTTTTGGTTCAACCTACGCGATGGACAACACCCCACAACAAATTAGGATGATCTCAATCGCGAACACATTTACAAGAATTTTCATCGGACCTTTGGCGGATTATGTTTCGCCTGTTGCTTCATATCTCCCGAATGGAACCGTTGTCCATGCGAGAAAACACCGTATCAGTCGCATCAGCTTCCTTTTTGGCTCTGCGGCCCTCTTGGCACTCACCTTTTTCTATGCCTCAACGAGTATCAAGACACAGAGTAGCCTTTGGATTCTTAGGTCAGTTCCATTTGCATTTTTGTATGGCTGCATGCTCACCCGAATCGCACAGTCTTGGAACTGGTATGGGATACAGTGCTACATTTACAGTTGTGTATGTTTTTTTCTCATTACTGGATAAGTTCATGTACTGATGACCAACCGACAGCCCAAGCATTGTATCGTCTATCTGGGGTCTCAAGAATCTCGGTCGCAATTTCGGTATCTTGATGTATGCCCCCTTTATTGGCACCCCGATGTTCTCCTACTTCTATGCGTTCGTTTCTCAATCACATACTATTGGCAGCGGTATCTGTAGAGGGCCAGAATGCTGGCAAACTACATTCCGCGTGGCCACCATTACATCTCTACTTGCCCTTGTGGTTGCCATGACATTATGGCGACAGTGGAAGGGAAGACTTTAACTGCTCCTGATATGCTCGTGTCGATTTGTTCTCATCCATGGACCTCAGATTCAAAGCAAACATACTACTCATCTACACTCTCTTATTGTATACGTAAATAATAGCATTATTTGATACCTCCCTGACACACCGTTCTATTCGAAGCACTTCGATGGATGAAGCTCAAAGATATCACTGGGGTGGAGGTCGTTGTTGACCGTCAGCCATGTCAACCCCCGTTAGCGTCTCACTGAAACACAAATCCGGTTGGCCCCTCGCTTCGCAGAAACAATCATGAGTTCTTATTGCTCAATATATCACAGGCGCTAGAAGACAAGCACTTTCGTCGAACCTTGTCCGTTATCTTACGCCTGAGAGATACTGCAAAGTGCCCCTCGTTTCCTATTCAGCTGGTGCCTTCTAGCCACCTCCACTGACAGGGTAGCTAATACTTTGAAGCAACAGCAGCCAACCCACGTAGTGCCGATACAGAAAGCACCAAGACTTAAATAGCCTCAAATGGTTCCATTCCTCCACACCTCCTGATGACGGAGACCAATGATTTTGACCGGCCATCCCAAACAACCCGATGACATCAAAGTGCTGATGCCTGCAATCGAGATCCTCGGCTACGTGGCGACATGTGTGTACACTGTTCTCTCATCCACCAGCCGACATAACAGCAAGATGAGCAGTATACGTACAGGTGCATTGACGCTTTTTGGGAATATTCTGCATCCAGGAGCTGCTGCGGCCATTGTCTGGGGGTTTCACAGCCTAAGGCAGTTGCCAGTGCCCCTAGAGACGAGGGAACAGTATGGTAGATTTTGGCAGTATTTGACGATACAAGGGTGTGTTGAGCTTAGCCACTGCACATCTGCATCTACTCATGTTGGTCAAAGAATATTCCTCGCAGGCCTGACAATGGTCGTTAGTATGCTGTTCGACGTGTTCCCCCAAAACGGTGGTAGGAGTGTCATTGTTAATGCCTCACGTCTAAATGACCAATATTTACTAGCTTTGAGGACTGTCAAACGTTCACTTCTCATCCTAACTCTCCCTGTGAGTAAATTCCTGTGATATATTCATCTCAATGGTACTCATTTGGCTTACATAGCTGAACGTTATCATTTCCTTGATTTACTGGCCTCTCATTCTATTGTTGCCGTCCATGATGCTGCAGAAGGTTCCAGGCGATTCTCCTGCGGAAGAAATACTCTTCTACCTCCCTCTAAAAATGGACTTGGCTCTCCATGCGGTCCCAGCTATTTCCCTTGCATTGGACTTTTTCCTGTTTGAACGGAAATATGGTCGTCGTGCAACAATATTTCTGGCTCCTCTGTTGTCTTTGGTATTTACGACTTGGTATGGCTGGTGGGTCGAACGCTGTGGTGCCAAAAACAACGGAATGTGTGCGTATATTCTCTTGCTAAAATATTCATTCTTGAGTTGAAGCTCCGCTGGTCAGTCCCGTATCCATTTCTTACAGATAACCCATTCGATGTCCGATTGAAAATATACACTGGCGCGGGTCTAGTTGCACCTCTATTCTTCTCCCTATTGAATAGCTTACACCGTTGACAATTTGTATCTGTACAATATATACTTACGGTCTACGATTGAGAAACCAAGCAAAATATGAGGATTGACTGGTCGGATCACCTGGATCATGAGTCTCCGTCACACCAGGGTGAGAAATTTAGTCTTTCTCTTTCCAACCACATGAAGTCGGGGCGCTACACTTGAAATTAATGCAACGGAAGCGACCCTTACCCAGTCACCCGGAATTTACTGTCATCGACCATCCTGGATACCGAGAGTACCGTGTCGAGAATTTCTACATCGCTCGTGATGGCTCAGGGAGAATTGTTAAGAGGGCAAGCGGTCTGACATGGTACTGGGCACTTATGCCCATTCTGTTTTCGCTGGCGCCAGTAAGTCGCTCTCCTTTCGATTATCATTTATTCACACTGACATCAGATAGACACTTGGCCTGTGCTGGCTCACGAACTTAGCTTTAATCATGATGGCTGTGCTTTATGGGAAATGCACGCAAGTTTTAGCTGGTATATTCAGCCCGTTACTCCGAGAATTTCTCCCTCAGAAATTTTGATAGAAACTATTCTCGTTATCCCTTCTCATGGAGTCCAGCTCGAAATCACCCGAGGGATAGCCAATTGGCCGTTTTCTATTTCTAGACGTCTTATACCACTGACAGTATTGCAAGATGTTATCATAAACGAAGGGCTGAGAGGATGGAATGTACGGTTTTACCTTGCGGCAGTGAAGGAAAAGCCTGGAGCACAATATTCTCTGGATGTATTGTTTGAGGTGAATCGCTCTGCTGTTCTGAGTTGGTGTTGCTGATAATAGGACAGAATACACTCCCTCGAATGCCTATCTTATTGGAAGTATATCACGGAATTCACGAATTATTATTGGGTGCTATAGTCTCGGAAGTCGACCGAGGGGAGAGAAGGGGGGACTAGACGAGTGACGTTTACCCTTGCGCTTTCAGAATTCTCCTGAACATTAACCAACTGATACCCACAACCTTCGAAAGTTTAACCTCAGACAATTGGAGGTTGTGGTTCTTGAGGGATTTAGTCGGCATCTTCGTTCATAGCAAGATGTTTGTACCCTAGACTAGAACAAAATCGTGTACCATAACGCCTGAATACTGGAATGACATGCCCATTCAATAACGCTCCATTGGGTCGGAGAGTAGCAGAAAATGTTCCACTTTTGTGTTGATCAGTGATTACGACTGATCACTGTGTTTGTGGCTAAGCAGACTCCCACCAATATTCCCACTATCACCACCACCGTTGTGAATTGAATGGCCACTATGGAACCAATTCAAGCAGATGCTCAACCCCCTCGTCAGAACAGTGATGAAGAGAATAAGCGGGCACAAGAAGAGCAAATGCGCCGGGATGTGATGGCTACGGTTCTGGATACTGCTGCTCGTGAACGTCGTACGTCTTCATTCCGGAGTTCTGCATCCTCCTAGATTCCTCACATTATGATCAGTGTCAAGGATTGCTCTCGTTAGTCCGGAACGAGCAAAACAAATTGAAGGAATCCTCCTGCGAATGGCGCAGTCGGGTCAGTTGAGAGGGAGGGTCACAGAAGAGCAGCTGATTGGGTTCCTGGATCAAGTGCGTCGCCGAGTGGCTTTCGGATACTTCTGTTGTAAACATCATTTCAGATGGAAGAATCAGGCTCGAAAGGTAGTACTAAGAAGTCTACCATCGTGGTAAGTGTTCTTATGCTTTGATTGCATATGTGTTGAGAACATTTCCTAGTATCATCGGAGAAAAGGGCTAGATGACGATGACTTTGATATATGACAGCTACCATTTCAGACTTGTTTTATTTATCAATGATTTAACGATAATAATTACGAGGGCATGGTTACACGAAGTGATACATCGTACACCCAGATCATTTGCAGCTAACAAACCTGACATGGGAATCAAAATTGAAGTTAATCAAACAACAGACTAGTCGTTTACTGGGAGCTACTTGCGCCAATTTCGATTCGTCTGAGGGCGGTGCAATGGATACCCAGCCATTGGATGCGCTACAGTGTAAAAATGAGGGTCAAAGATAGAACCAGGATGGCCGAAATAGGGCGCTGTTGGCGCCGGTATGGGAGAGGTGATACGCTCCCCAGGAGCATTGGTAGTCGACTGTGGGCCTGGGAGGGCTGGGGGTTTGAAGTTCTGCGGCCAGTCCAACCATAATCAGTAAGAGCGGGGAACTGTGACTTCGAGGTCGGCACGTACATATTGACGACCTTCTTTATACAGTTCTTCCAGTTTCGAATCGAAAGTCCCTTGCTCTTCGTATGTCTGGAAGGCATTGAAAAGTTTCAAAGCAGATCGTGCATCTTCTATTGAATCATGCGTTTCCTGTTGGATGTGTTCACCTAGCACAAACCACGACAAGAAGCGTAACGATAAACGGCGTTGACGATTTTTGAGGAAATACAGGTCGACAGTGTCAATCACTTGATGAGATGGAACATGAATGTCTACACGATGATTAGTTGAATCCAATGGCCGCTCATTCAAGAAGAGTCCTCACTGATGATACGGAAGTCTTTAGAAAGACCATGTCCAATGAAAATACACCCTCGATCAACGAGGAGCCTCAACTTCTTGTATGCAACCTTCAAAGGCGTCAACGTCATCCTTGTCAACACAGGATCCAGGTCACCCGCTATCTAACAATGTGAAGTGAAATTCTCTAATAGCTTGTGTGACGTACGCTTAATTCCCGAAAACTCGGTTAGATAGTCCACAATGATCTCGCTCGTGTGTATGTGATCGTCGATGAATGGCATTCCTTGTTGAGGGCCATCACCACGTAGGACTGATACTCGTGCCAGACTTAACCTCGCAGGTCGAATGACCTTTGTCGATCCGTCCGAACGAAACTCCAATTCCTCCTGTGTCAAACATCAGCTTGCGGGCTTTATGCTTGTTTGTGAAACATGTACCTGCTGCATTTTGACAAACTCAGCGTCAATGGCAACCACAGTTCCCAGTGTAGGTGGTTCGTCGGGCCGTAATGATACATGCTTAACAAGAGACTCATCACGGTGCCTATGGATTCGTCAGGTCGTAGCGAGGCAGAGAAATGGCCGATGACGGACAACGCAATTGAAGTATCCTCGTACAAGATCGAAGCATCAAGGTGATCGGGTAATTGACTAAAGTCAAGAGTGGACTGCATGTTAGATTGCTCAAGGTATATAATCGCGGGGACCTGGTGTATATAAGTTCAGGAAATGTCTCCATAAGCATTGCGCCTGAGAACTGACCTTCCATGGGTCTGGGAAGCTCAAGGCCTCGTCCTCTGAAATATTACTCACTACGAAGTCATTGAAGAGGAACCAGGGACTTGTCAGATCCCCCCTTTCCTCGGCCTCCGGCACTGATTCCTGGAAATCAGCACTACGGATATAGAAGGAGATAGGTCAACCCAGGTACCTCTAACAATAGCCACTAGATGCGAAGGCTTATTCTTTGCTTTCACCTGCGCGACAATCGCCTGGGCAGCATGATTAAATGGTGCTATGAACCCAAGAGTGTGCTAGGCACTCACCCTGACAACATACGAGGCGACTTGTACGTCATCTATTCCATCAATCTGTCCCTGTATATTCACAAGAGGCTGTAGAAATGTCCTGTTCCTGTTGTCTTGCCAAAATTCCCAGGTCTCTTCGTTATAAACATTAGCGTTAACGGTAAGAATTGGTGGTAAGTCTCGTGAAGGAATGTAGCGCTTCGAGGAAAAGACGGCAAGATGTTTACAAGCTGGACAGGTTGCTTTGTGTGATATATTACGCAGGAGCGAGTTGCGTAAGATGGTAGAAAAATCAGATAGGGTTAGTTGCTCGTTGGTTTGCTATATCATGTTCATAAGGGAGGGGAGATTATATCGTTGGACGAAAGTCACACCTTGCGGGGGTACATTAGATCGACGATGTGTGTCATCCCCTCTTTTTCCCGGGTGTTTTTGCAGCTCATGCAAGTAACGACGTTCTTCCCGTCGAGTCCCAACAGTTGCGTGACAGGGGAAGCGACGAAAGCATCCCGAGTAGCATACAGTGAGGACCGTTTGATCAGGACGGGATTCGAAGGGGAAGAACTGCTTTCATTACTCAAGTGATCGATCAGGAATCTGTTGAACACCTGTATCTTGTGGGCATAATCAACGTCCGTAGATTCTCTGCCGTAATCAATGAGCTCAATAGCATTAGCGACTGGTCAGGAGTTAGCTGAAGTACGTCTAAGAATGAGAGTCAAGCATACCTTGTGCAAGAGCCCCAACGACTTTACAGAAGTTACTAGTTTGACAATTCGTCCCTTTTGCATCTTCAAGCATCCGAACAACAAACCCAAGTTCACAAAGTAAGCAATTTTCTCTCGGACAATTCGTGGTGATATGGGATTTGGCTAGGCGCCGCACTGGCCACAAATAATGCATCGCTTGTACGACCGCGTTTGTGTAGGAATTTAGAATATGAGTCTCTAATCCACTGTAGGAGGTTTTGTTATAGAACCTGGTTCAACGTCAGCGGAATCCATCACTCCATATAATGAAGTAAGCACCCAAAATCGAAATCCTCAACGCCAAATTTGGAATATTCAATCTCAACCCTGCGATACATGTTCGGTATCTCATCAGTGGCGTCATGAAAGGCATCATCCAGGCTCTACAAAAAGTTGTCCGTCAGTACGTCATGTTGGATCCTTCATTGACCCACGTCGTTCTGTCGTGAGTGTCCGCTCCTGAATCGGCCGTTGGATTTCCGCACTACACCAGATGCTACATTTCGACGACCCTTCAACTCCTTAGGCATCGCCGCATAGGCCACATTATCATTGATCTTCATCGTGCCCAAAATTTGAGGGGGTATTTTGGGAGGGGGCGGATAATTGGCGCTTGCAGAGGTCAAAAGGGGTGTCCATGCAGAAAAAAGAGGAGATTCAAAATGGGGAAGGCCAATACAATTCAAAGGGCTGGCAAGATAGCGTCACCACATGAAGAATGCTTGAGCGCAGAGACTTACGTTGATTCTGACCACTGAATTTCTGGTGTGCGCTCTGGTGTATCGATCCACGTTATCGCTTGCCCGTCGAAACCATTGAAGGGTATATTACTTCCTTCTTCTGCTTGTGACATGAGATGAATGGTGCCATCTGCATCACCGAAGGCCATGTATGTTCCGGTTGGAGATATTGACATTGATGTTACACAGGACGTAATGTTCAGCTGGCCGAGGCCGGTGAGAATGAATATTACAAATGCTCTGGGTCGAATTACCTGGTAAAATTCGTTCGGTGCGCTTAAATTAGACGCATCCATAATATGAATGAGACCTTGATTGGAGACTACAGCTATGTTCGATGATCGTTTGGGAAGAACGTGTATGAATGCTGGATTGGAAGAAAATGGCATAGGCGGAAGGGCGCGCATGGTTCGAAGATCATAGACCTTGACTAAGGGGTCCGGGAAAGGTCGTGATTGTCTAGAATTTGTATTTAGTCCTGGTAGTCACCGATAATGTACACCCTGACCTCTCTGAATGTCCAATAGTGAATATGTAGTTGCCTGTGGTCTGAAGACCCTGTATGGAGCATTGATGGGCTTTTATGACCTTATGTTCACCACCTAGCCGAGCCATGCCAGTCCTTGGGTCGTAAAGGCGAAGATAACCGTCCGCCGACCCGGATATTAATGCAGAAGATGAAAATTGGAGGTGGGTTATTACAGAGGAGGTTGGAACTTGGCGCACAACATTTCCCGTCATAGAATTGAGAAATAACATCTCAAGCCCTGTTGTTGAGAGTGCGAGTGAGTGAGACGAGTTGACTGCATCAGAAAATGTAGTAATAGTTGTAGGTGATCTAACGTACTTGAGAGATAGTTTCTGACAACGAGGGATGCTGTACATACCGGTGAAACCATTTGTTCATCCCTCCCTTTGCCCATGATCCCAAACCGCCACTTGCTAGCCCAAGGGCTCGCACATAGTTATCACCAGCAGATATCTTGCTCACTGAAAGGTCCCCACCAATCGGAAAGAAGACCCCGCGATAGCCACGCGATGTGTAGACCGCTGTTGCAACTCCATTATTAGCGCCTGTCCATAGAATGTCTGAAACCGGGTCGAAAGAGAGAGCAGTGATGGGAGAGGGTATTGGGTGGCCAGACGAGACTGGAATAATGGGTCTATAGGAAGTTGACATCTACACCGGGGTGTATTGAATGCACTTGACTTTAAACACTAGTAAGTCCTTCGTCAAGATGGAATTTAGACATGGTATTATCACTTTGATTACATACAATCGTTTCGTTTGAGGTTGTCCCATGTGATGGATGATTTGTTGTTGTTGAATTCTATATTTTTTCTTCTGTCACAGAGGTGTCACAGATTTCCCACCGGGAGCAACTTGGTGTGATGGTCTTGATTCATAATTTGATACCGATTATGCCCGGACACTTGGGACTGCTACCGCGCGCTCGTTTGTAGCAGACTCTAGTTCACTGCAATAAAATTGGATTTATTTTATTTTATCTTTTTAAAAATATTGATTATGCCACAATCTATACGAGAATACAACCATGGATATGTGACAAACAGCAAAAATGGTACTTTTCAGCCGAACAATAATATTATATTGT
>QFDT01003749.1:0-15119 GCA_003315915.1 Macrolepiota dolichaula | reverse complement strand
GTCACCGATACCAATACTGAAGCCATTGTGGAATAGCCAGTAGTTGACCACGCGCTGAAGACCAGTGAACAATTGTCGCGTAACCTCTGGGCCCTTTTCACGGAAAACGACATGAACAAGGCCACCTTGCGCAGCACCGACAGTCTTCTTCTCCACAATACCAAATACAAGTTCTCCATTCTCGATAAGGACACCATCGTCGAAAACAGGATTTGACGATTTCGGATCGGGGGATCGATGAATATTGATACCACGAGGGATTGTCATGCTGAGAATTTGTTTACCTGTCCATAGTGGTTTCGGTTTGAGGATGGCGGGTGTAGGGATAGTACCATCCCAATCGGGGACCCAGAGAAGGATATTCTGAACTTGGTTCCAGTCCAGGAAGGTGTCGCGAAGAGTGAATTTACGGATACCACATAGCGTGTCTTGTACAATGCCCATGACAGGCTTGTTAGCTTGAGGTGAAATGATCTGTAATATAATTTGAGACTCCTGTCTGAAATGCTGATAATAAAGATATTAACCTGTCTTGGAACCCATGCTATTTGCGACAGCTCAGCCCTTGTTTCCTCGCTTTGTGGAATACTATGAGATGATATGAGTATCTGTCAATCCCACGCAGGGACAATAATGCATACTGCATGTTCATCTCGTCACCATCGAAGTCGGCATTGTAGGGGGGTGTACTGGTACAGGATAAGGATCTTGGAGATGTCATTATCATATTTATACTTACACAGAAAGGTTGAGACGGAAAGCTGGTCGAACAAGTCAGCATATATGATAATTATACAACAAAAAAACACATACTGGAATAAGGCATTAATCGAACTCGATGACTCATCATACTCATTTTGTGTAAACTGGGTTGTCGATTGAACAGCACAAAGCTGGCGAATGTAACATCAACATTGAATTAGGGGTAGGCATAAAAAGAATGATACTCACTCTCCGTCTTTGAGATGACGTTCCACAATCCAACCATACTGAAGGAATGCGTCGGCACGCTTATTGTATCTCAAATCTATTCGCTCTCCCGTATCTCGAACCACATATCTCGCACCAGGATAAGTCGTTGGACCATTGCGCACAAGTTCTTGAAGATATGAGATGTTATAGGGCGTCACACGTTCGGGGAATGTCAAATTCATCGCGATACTTCGCGGAACACCGACTTCATCAAGTTCGAGATTAGGGTCACCAGTGATGACGGTACGCGCCGAGAAATCGACACGCTTGCCCATGAGGTTTCCACGGAGACGACCCTCCTTACCCTTTAACCGTGCTCGAATGGCCTTTACAGGTCGACCGGATTTTTGAAGGGCTTGAGGTATACCTGCAATATCATTATCCATATATGTTGCAACATGGAACTACAACCCAGTTAGTAAGAGGAAAAGAAGGTGAATCCGGGTGAGATTAATACCTGTAGCAATTGCTCAAACTCAGAGATGACGTGGGCTGGAGCACCCTCTTGTTCACAACGACGGACGTTCGCAGAAGCTTTGATAATGTCACCAAGCTTGTATGTCAAATCATCCTCGCTACGCATGGCACCGCCGTCAACAGCAATACTTGGACGGACTGGGGGAGGTGGCACTGGCATAACAGTGAGGATCATCCACTCAGGTCTTGCATATTCATCAGAGAGCCCAAGAAGGTGAAGATCTGAATCTGTCATCTTCTTAAAGACGGTGTAGACCTCTTGAGGAGTGATGAGGCGCTTATCGGGCTGCAAAGATTTAGCCTCCTATTGAGCCGAAGAATGAGTATTCGATAGCGGCAATTGAGAAAATAACAAACGTCATCATCATCTTTCGTTTTCTTGTACTGGACGAAGAGCTTCAGACCTTCTTTCCTGATCTGCGGTTGGATGTGGCCGCATCCACCATGTCCTTTTTTTGGCTCATCGTTATCCGGATCGGCAGCCTCATCCTTGATATCATCGGGCTCACAAACAGTCTTGGTTTTGCAATGCGACCAAACGACGGCCATGCGAGCTTTTGGTTCACGGATGTGGCGAATTTTGTCCGCGAAATTGACATCCAACTTAATACAAAAATAGGAAATGTGTTGTAGGAGATGTGATCGTCGAGTTGATGTGTAATATCAACAGCAAAACATGTGAATCAAATGGTCAGCATTGGTGTCTACGCAAAGAAGATCGCCCAGTATGTGGGCGAAACAGGGGGGGCCACCACTAACGAGCCTATGAGCACTGGCCAAAAGCACACATCTCTCACTGCGTCACAGCGGAGAAGGGCTAGCCATTCCAACAAAACGGGTGATTTTTTTCGCACTCCTCGTTCAGCCCCCCATTTCACCCGCAACCCCGTGTCCAACCAAACACCGTGCGGATATGATGGGAAAGACGCGGCGATCAAGCGACCGAAAACGCGCGCCATGCTCCCCCGCAGCGGGTGGAAGAACGCCCTTGATTGTCAAGGGATCAACGTGGTGCAGGCTTGGGGTTCTCCATGGTCAGTGGAGAGAGCCCCCAGAAAATTGGGATGGTGGGGTGCGAAACGAGTAGAGGAAAGATTCGACTCACGATGTCGGCTTTCAATTTCCCACAATTTACACATATACACTCCAGAATCTTTTTCACTTTCACAATAAAACCTGGATTGTTGCTGATGGTTAAAAAGTCAATGGAATACCGCACGAAGGAGACATACCAGGATGAAAGACGGGCCTCGCCAACTCTATATGACCAAAATGACCTGGGCACTCAGACATCCCTTCACCACACGTCTGACACTTGAAATTTCGATCTATTGTTCCCATTCGAGGGTCCATCAGGCCACCCATCTTCGGCTTGTGTGTTGCTTCGTCCATGACTTCGGGATGCTCGATTTTGGCGACCGAGATGGCTTTCTGGAAGGATGAAAAAAGAATTTGTCAGCATGAACACTGGGAAGTAAGATAGGTGCGACGCACAATCTCTTCTGGTGAAAGAATACCAAATTGAACCTCCTTTACTTTGCGGATGGGCGCCGCAGAATACGCAAATTGATGACCGAGCATAGTGAATCAACGATTAGGCAGACGACAGAGGATGGAGTGGAAGTGGGGTCAAAAGTGGATACAGAAAGAGAAACTCAGAACGCAGAAATGTCCAAAGGATTAATTAACGTGTCACAGAAGGCGAATATAAGACCCGACCAAGTTTTGAGGAGGATTTGGGTGCCGCAGGGCGCGTCGAAGGCCAAGATAGATGCGACTTTGGCGGAGCGACAAAAAGCGAGGGAAAACTCGAATTTGCTGGCTAAACTGTGCCCGAGCGACGCAAATAGGCAAGCAAACCGATATTGCAAACGAGCAGAGGCTCAAAGGATGGCTAAATGGCCAACTGAGCGAGGACGGATGATGTGCGTGGTGGTTGAAGACAACCAACGATGGCGACTCGCTCTTTTCGACTCCGCTACAAGTCGGTCCCGGCACACAGGATCGTTCCCATGTCACATCATGTCACACTCACCTCGTCCTATGGCGAACTGGCATGAACGTGAGATGCTATTAGCTGTCGCCACCTGATATATATTGTGCGCATTGTGCTACGGCGCTGTACCGAGCATCCTGACAGGATTTTTATCCGTCTCTGAGACTATCAATGGCCCTGTAAATATCTCTTCATACCGTTGTTTGTCCTTGTTGTTCCCCTTCCCCGAGCCCCAGCGCTTGCATATGACTGCGCTTGCTCTCCGCTAGCACTGACTAGCGCTGACTCGTCACCAGCTCATGTAGTCATCTGTGATTGAGCAAGAGCACTTACAACGGTCAAACACACAAATCTCATTTTCCCTTAATCCATGATAGCAGAGAACCTTAGGGTAGCCTAGCGGACATTCCTTCAGTAAAACTCCGACTGATGGCCGCTCAAATTTTGCCGCAACATATTCAACGTGAGGATTCACACTACATGCATCGGAAGTTTGGCCCATAGGTGCAATTTATACACCTTGATGTACCCCCTTTGAACACTTTTGAGCCGCCGACTGCGTGTCATAGAGCTCCAGCCACCCAAATATCTCGTGGCGGTGTGGCTTAGTCAGCCGACCACTGATCTCTGCGCAGCGTCGGTTCCTCAGCTGCCTTTATAAACCTCACAGCGCTCATCAGCCACCTCCTTCCCATCTCCTACTCTTATTCATCGTTTCCAAGTCGTTCAGAGTCTCTAACGGGATCATGTCTGGTTTGACTGCGTGGCTTTGGGGAACTTCCCAATTAGATGATGCAATTGGTTAGTGACGCAACAACATAAGTCAAGAGCCCTCGTATTCATCTTGTAATATAGACAAAGCAACCTCCGAACTCTTACCTGCAGGCTCGGAAGATATCGCCCTGAATCTCGAAATATGCGACCAAATACGCTCTAAATCTGTTCCGGCGAAAGACGCAATGCGCGGTTTGAAAAGACGGTTGAACCACAAGAACCCGAATGTTCAATTGTTATCTCTCGGAGTATGTAATCGTGCTCCAGGGGTCACCCAACGCTAATGCCGTTTTCAGCTCACAGATATCTGCGTCAAGAATGGCGGGGACCACTTCCTGGTTGAGATTGCATCACGGGAGTTTGTCGACAACCTCGTATCCATACTCAAAATTCCAGGTCTGAATCACGAGGTTAAGAACAATATCCTTCGCCTTATTCAAAACTGGAGTGTTGCATTCGAAGGGAGACACTCGTTAGGATATGTCGGACAAGTTTATAAGACACTCCAGGGCGAAGGTGCGTGAACCCGGTTCCTCATATAAATATATCCTCATGTAAGAAACACAGGATATAAATTCCCCCCAAAGGACTTAGCCGCTACCAGCTCTGCTATGGTTGACACACAAACAGCTCCTGAGTGGATAGACTCGGATGTCTGTCTACGATGTCGTACAGCATTCACATTCACCAACCGCAAGCACCACTGTCGGAACTGCGGTCAAGTATTTGATCATCAGTGTTCCTCCAAATCACTTCCTTTACCTCATTTTGGGATTACTCAAGAAGTTCGTGTGTGTGATGGTTGTCATACGAAGTTGACTCGCAAGACGGACAAAGCGTGCGTCCTCCGTGACTCCAGCGATGATGGTCACTTAAAGTTGTTTTAGCGACAAGCGTCACCGTTCCTCTCAAAGTGTCCCCAATCCCTCACGGCACCGAAGTGCTCAAGAATTAGCAGATGCCGAACTCCAACGTGCAATTGAACTTTCCCTGCAAGAGACCAAATCACGAGGATATGCCCCCTCCTACTCTACTCCTTCCAATTGGCAACCATCGGAACCACCCATTGTCGATAATAGAGCATACTCTGATAGCAAGACTATTGAAGAGGACGACCCAGATTTGAAGGCTGCAATTGAGGCGAGTTTGCGCGAGGCAAGCGCACCCCAGCCAAGTGCTCCTGTCGTGATGGATACCCCTAAGATCGAGCAACAACCATACTCCTATCAGTCCCAATATGTGCAACCCCCCACACCAGCTCAACCCCCTCTTCCCAAGCTCCCGACATATGATCTAGATCCTCTCGAAACCGACGCTATCTTAACTTTCAATCAAACTGTGGAGCAAGTGCAGGCAAATGGAGGGCGCGACCTATCGCGATATCCCGCAGTGACGGAATTATACGAGAAAGCGAATAGTTTGAGACCAAAATTGGCTCTGAGCGCCGATGATGCTGGGAGGAAAGAACGTGAGTAAATATGGAGCATCCGACCTTGATATTAATACATCCTCCCCCAGAAATGCTTTCCGAGATGCACGACAAACTGTCTGAGGCAGTCAAGCTGTATGACCAGATCCTAACAGAACAAGTTATGCACCCACGTTGGAGAGCCAACCTCAACCGATCACCACAGCAACAATATCAAGCGGCACCTTCAAATTCTGGACATACCCAATGGGCACCATCACAGACGCCTATACCACAGGCTCCACCGCCCCAATCACCTTCAATCCAGTATGCCTCTCAACCGCCGCAGTCGCGACAAGAGTACCAACAATCCCAACCTCAGTGGACGTACCAAGGACAGACACAACCAAATCAACAATATCTCACCTCGCAAACCCCTGTCCCTGCACCACAAGTAATTTCCCCACCCTCGAGGCAACAAACACAACAATTACAGCCACTTGCGCCAGCCCCTCCGCCTCCACAGGCCCCCACGTACGTTCCAGCACCTCCAATAATGGCAACAACCTCAGCCCCCCCTGTTCCAAGTACACCCATACAACCCCAACCTACCCCCCAGGTCGCGTATAGCCAAACTGCTTCGTCCGTACCTCCCCCCGACCCGTACAACGTGAGCCAACAACCTCAGCAGCAACAAAACCAGGGAGCACAGCTCGGGAGGAGCAACACCCTGTCCCATCCGGGATACCAGCAGCACCAGCCACAGTATGGGATGAGCCCGCCGAACACCTTGCCTCAATTCCCGCTTGTGCCAACTACAGCGCCGATGCCGATGTACGAACCTACGAGACACAATGGAGTCGCACAGAGCGAGGAGAGGAAGGATGCACTGTTGATTGATTTGTGAGTGTTTGAGGGTGAAGCGTTCACTGTTACTAGGGGAATATTTAGTCGTTTTCACTTTTACATTTGATTACCTGTATTTTATTCATTCTGTTTAGTTTTACTTGGAAACCTGACGTTTTTCGAGGCCTTTACAATTATTGGACTGAAAGTACAGTCATATCCAATCGCCCTATACAAACATTTCTAGAATACTGTGCCAGCCCCCTTATTTCCTTGCAATAGCACCTATCCCGCCAAGCCAAAGCTCAAATTAGCTCGGGGGTTGATGCATTGATGAGAAGAAGAACAAAACCGAATTCCACATGGTCTCTCACCCTCTCTCCAATCCGCCAAGAAGTGGTACTTACTAATTGCTTCGTTACCTTGCTGCCTCCTGCCGGATGAATCGCAAAGATGACCTTTTTGTGTCCAAAATAAATTGGAAGCACAAACGGGTATCCTCCTCGGTCATCTGCCAGGTCACCTCCCGGGCGTATCATATGTGCGGGTCCAGGATTTTGCTTGGACATGAACCTTCTACGTACTGGCGACCCATGAAATGTATCACTGCTGATTCCTCGGACAACACGACAACACAGCACCGGCGTTATGATGACCTGATAAATCCTGTATCACCGCTTGTGCATCCACATATCGCTTCTCCCTATCACTAATACATCTCCATTTAATGAACTCGTCTTCTACTTGACTACAACTGCCATCCGTGGTTCACATGCTCGAGATCAATCTCGGATCCAGTCGCGGCTGCTGGACCGAACGGCCAACGCGAGTGGGAAGGCTATAAATCACCTTACGTTGTAAAGGAAAGCATCGAACACACCTACTTAGCCCCTCTCTCCCTTTTTTTCAGGAATGAGACCGTCTTCACTGTTCCAATTCCTTCTTGTGTTGGTGGGCACAGAGGTTGCCATTGCTAGTAAACCTCTGGTCACTTCCAAGTCCTACCAGACGACCGTTTCTGGGGATAACTTGATGAAACATGCGGAAAAACTTTCCCAATTTTCCAAGATCAATAACGCCAACACCCGTGCATTCGGTACAATCGGTCATAATCAAACCATCGAATACATCCAGTCCAGTCTCGACAAAACCGGGTTCTATGATACATACCTGGACACGTTCCAATATCTCTATTCCGATGGAACTGCAACACTTTCTGTCGCAAATGTGACGTATCAAACTGCATGGATGACATATGGACCTGGTGGAGATGTTAGCGCGCCTTTAGTGCTCGCGAACAATCTAGGATGCAACCAGGTACGCGAACCTATGGTACTTTCAAACCTCCACGCGTTAATTATCATTCCTAGAATGATTTCCCCACCGCCATTGCTGGTAACATTGCGTTAATCAGCCGGGGGAATTGCAGTTTTTCTGACAAAATTGCACGTTCTGGTGCGGCTGGCGCTGTTGGTGCAATAATATACAACAATGAAGACGGTTTCTCTGGGGGCGGTACTCTTGGTTCCCCGTCCAATCCTTTGGGCCCTTACGTCCCTGCCGGCATGATATCGGGCCGTGATGGCAAAGCTCTTATTTCTGCTGTTGAGCTTAGCGACAGACTTATCGGAAATCTTCACGTCACTGCGACGAATGAAAACCGCACGACAAGCAATGTCATCGCCACCTCCAAATCTGGAGACCAGAACAACATTGTTATGTCTGGTGGTCATACTGATTCCGTTCCTGCTGGACCTGTATGTCTCGACTCTTTCTCTTCCTTTATCTCGCTCAACTGACGGGCGATGTTGTAGGGCATAAACGATAATGGTTCTGGTTCCATGTCCATTCTAGAACTCGCTCTCCAACTCCCACGCTTCCGTATCAAAAACGCGGTTCGATTTGGCTTCTGGACTGCAGAGGAATACGGCCTCGTTGGATCAAAACATTATGTTGCCGGTCTTTCAGAAGCAGAAAGTAGCAAGATTGCTCTTTATCTCAACTTTGATATGGTTGCCTCACCCAACTATGGGTACTTCATCTATGATGGGGATGGCAGCGCCTTCAACATTAGTGGGCCACCAGGCAGCGACCATATTGAGAAGACGTTTGAGGAGTTCTTTGCATCTGCCGGTGCCAAGAGTGCTCCGACCGAATTTAATGGTCGCAGCGATTACGGACCTTTCCTAGACGTTGGCATTCCTGCAGGTGGACTCTTTACTGGTGCCGAAGGTATCAAGACCGTAGAAGAAGCTACCTTGTACGCTGTTGATTCATTCATCTAGTTTGAGTTTACTAATCAGAGCGAATATACAGGTGGGGTGGACAAGCTAATGTCGCCTACGATGTTTGTTATCATCGCGCGTGCGATACTGTTGATAACTTGAATCTCCCTGCTTGGATTCAAAATACCAAAGCAACCGCTCACGCCATCGCTACTTATGCCGTCTCCTTGGACGGTATTCCACGCCAAGCACAGAGGACGCTCACCTCACGCATTGCTCTGCCTCATGACCGCCGACGCCACCAGGCTTGTGGTCATGAAGTCCTTGCTTCCTGAGCTAATATTATTCTAAACGAAATCATTAATTCTTCCATCTTAATTGAATCTCTAAATAAATAAAGGAATCTTCTAAATGTGTTCCACGAGGCTGATGAATCTTGAGTCCATATGGCAGACATATTCTCAGAGTCTAGCTGCCTCAAGTGCCAACACTGTGTACCTGCACATATCCTGCGATGTTCCAGGGAATTAATAGGCGGAAAAAGATGATTGTCTTGGCGGTTGATCCTGGGTTCGGAATTGCGGAAGCCGTTTGCAAGGTTGCTTGGTTATTCTAATGTATTATTGGAATTGAACGAATCGGAAAGAGGGCAGCGTTACGATGATATGAGGAAAAGCGTCCACATGTTACTCAAGTAGGTAGGGACTGAGGGTTCTAGCTGACCGGAATCCACGGATTACTACTGTCATCATCCTCCGTGTTCAGCGCGACCACCCTCATTTTTTGGTAGCTATAAAAGAGGGTTAAATGGTTTCGGCGCAGACTAATGTCGACTCAAGCGATCGCGGAAACTTCGACCCTAGACTCACGAACCGCATTGTATTATGATACCGGGGATACCACCAGCACTCGAGCCTTGACGTTGGTACCCTCCACGAACTCGCCCGATGAGCGACAAAATTCATCAATTCGTCTTCGAGAACCTGAAATGTCAAATGAGGAACCACCTGATGTCAATCCCGAGCTAAAGCTGCCTCCTCTCAAGTCACTCTTCATCGTTCTTGCAGGAAATGCATTGTTTCAGGTGTGCGACAAGTCAACCCTTCATTCTCCTTCACATAACAAATGTCATGTTCATGTAGTTTTCGTTCTTTATCGTCGTGTCTTCAGCAAGTGCTTACGCCGAACGTCTTGGAGGAAGTGCAGTTTTTGCTGGGTTGACGATAGGTATCCCTACAGTCTTTTCTGCAATCGCATTGTTCTTCCTTGATAAATACGATCAAAGTGAGAAGCCAGTTTAATCTATATCTTGTATCACACACACACTGACTGACCGATCTATAGAGGGCTATGTTCGACCCTTCAATATCGCATATGCCACTATGATCCTAGGGAATCTCCTTCATGCATTAGCATTTATAGCCGACTTCCTCTACCTCATTCTCATTGGGCGGATCGTTGCTGGGTTTGGCTTCACGTCTTTCATGTTCACAAGGCGCTATTGCTCTGACCCCCGGATAGTTGGAGTCCGCAGGCGAACTATGCTCGCCAGTTGGGTCGTCCTTGGTCAGGGCATCGGTTTCTCAGCTGGTCCTTTCCTTGGAGGTCTCCTATACAACGTCGGAGTCTCCAACAAAATATTCAATGGATACACAAGCCCAGGCTGGATAATGGTTGGCGTATGGATGCTTTTCTGGGCGCTCAGTCGCCTCATGTTTGAAGAGGTAGTCACGCCGAAGAACACACTTCCACTCCAAGTCATTGTAACTCAACGCACTGAACATGCCTTCGTTAATACCTCTTCCACCAGTCTATCCTTCCCTGGAGGAGAAACAACTATCAGTGCCTCCCCGCCCTCACCGATGGGCGAGGCCCGTTTCCGTGACCTCGACAAGAGTCAATTGGGCGTTATTATTTGTATGTGCTACTACGCCATGACTTGCTTCTTCATACTCGCCAGCTGGGAAGCCAACATTCCTGTTTTCTCTGCTGCGGCATTCAAATATACGCCCTTTCAAGCTGGAAACTTCATTGCCCTGGGCGGGGTTGCGACATTACCCTTCCTCCTTCTCAACATACGTTTTTCCCACAAGTTCCAGGACCGTACAACGCTCACCATCGGTTATACGTTGGGGTTGGCGGGTTTGCTCGTTATGCTTGTTATTTTGCTGACCGGTCAACTGCATTTTGGGACCTTTTTCGTTTGTTGGTTCCTCGTTGCGCTTGGGTTCAACTTGGCTAGCACCTGTACCTTGAGCCTGCTGTCCAAGCAATTACAACCTTCATGGAATGGGAAGATTAGCATGGTGATACAGTATGGAAATTACACAGGACGAGTTACTGGTGCCATTCTTGGGGGTGCCGGTGTCAAAATTGGCATGCTCAACTACATTGGCATTCAGATTGCCGTAGTTGTTCTGGGTGGTATCATGCACTCGACACTCTGGAAAGAGTTGAAAGCAAAGACTGGTTGATGAGGAGGAAACAAGTTTAGAAAGGGCTCCAAAGAGCATATATCGAACGCATATAAAATACAATACTGGGGTACCAGGATGACAGGATATGTAATCGTGGAATTAGTCACATCACAACAGTAACGAATAAATGACAGGGAGGAACTCCGAATATATACGAAGATACCCAAACAAACATCAGGGGAGATACAAACAATAGGCCCGGCAGACTTTCAGAGTTCATCGCCCAACGCCCATCTTCAAGCATGCACCCACCACGTCAACATCGTCCCACTTCGAGTCCACATCTGGATTGAGACCTTCCGCTGCCGCATTCTTTCGCCGTTGGATGTGTACCAGTGTGTTTCTGAAGTGCCGAGTAATCATCTCAGGTGTCTGCACACCTTCAAGAAGACCGGGAGGAGCACGCTGGGATGGATGCACATCGGGGGAAGAGATATTATCGATGCTTGAGGTGATTAGCTCGACGAGACTATTCACAAATTTGGGTGCAACCTAGGAATCCGATCGTCAGTCTTGGAGGTCTAGGCAGAACGGAAACAACTTACCGCAGGTGTGCCGCGATCGAGGTAATAGAGGTATTGATCGAGGGTATCACAGTATAGCTGGACAGTAACAATCTCTTCAATGGCTGAGTTAGCAATCCGAAGAGATTTCTGGAGGCATTCCAAGACGCGTTTACTATCTTGGTGAGGGTACTGAACAGATATCAATAGTCTGCGCGAGTTGAGAGAAGGATAGGATCTACATACAGCCTTGACAGTCTCTTCGGATCCTTCCTCTTCCTTTGCTGGAGGTTTCTCCACCTTCTCCTTTGTACTGTTGTCAGCTTCGCCCTCTGGTAATGGAACTGCCTCTTGCCACCATAGGTGACTTGCGAGGCCGACGGCAGTCGCTTGATGACTCTTCTTCAAAAGCTTCGCACCGTGTAGGGCCGCTTTAGTGATCAGTGTATCGTAGTTGTCCACTCCGAAGACCTTTGCGCCGGCCAAGGTACCGATGATTAGTGTTATCGCATTTAGTTGAGCGCGAGACTCCGAGATACTGTCTTCGTATACCGTAAATGCTTGCACGTAGAAGTCGTAGGTCAAGTCTTCGAAGCCGCACTCATCTGCGATCTGAGCAGCCAAAAGGAATAATCGCAGGGCGATCAAAGGTGCCTCCACTTGCGTCGCCAATATCGATGTGAGTTGTCGGATAAATTTAAGAATGGTGGCGACTTTAACCTGCCAATCATTCTCCTGTGGGGTGGGCATCATAAGTACCCAAATATATCCATGACAATAAGATGACTTACCACATGTTCACGATTCTTGTAGCGGCGACAAAGTTTGATGGAAGAAGTGATAAGGGCAGGGTATGTGAACCGCATTCGGTCGCCGCCGGTTTCAAAGTGGCGTCTTGCGGATTGAAGGAGCTGAATATCACTGTGTCAGGATTACACAAAAATAAGAGTAAGTTCGTCCATGAACCCACCTCAAATTGCACATCAAGAGAATCAGCGCGGAAGAGATGTACCATTCGTGCCACCCAACCTTGTTCTTCTGCCATTTCCTCTCGTTCAACGAAGTAGGGACCCTGTCTCCGAATTTCTCTAGCGTGAACTGGCTGACCATTGGGTGCATTAGGATTGGCGGCCGAGTCGGACTGATCTTTGATAAGGACGTGACAAAGCTCCAATACGCCATCGACATCTTCTCGTGTCTCAATAATTGTCTCGTTTTTGAGAACTGATGAGATTATGGAGTGTGCAATAGAACGCCGCGTGGAGAATAGTTGGCGTGTTAGCAATGGCACATAGTTAGGAATGGCAAGGAGAGTGAGGACAGATTGATAGGAATTGATGGGTGCCACAAGCAAAGCTGAAAGATTTGTTGTTGTCTGTTGGGCATGGAGATCGGGGCTGAAAGAACGCAAGTTAGGAATTGCTATGGGACAAAAAGGTATCTTACTTGTCGGTATACTCCTTGATTTTCTCGGCCGCGAAACCAAGGATCTGATCCACATATTCTAACCGGTCAGGATAACAACTGACTGATAAGTTTGTCAAAGAAACAAGCAGGGCAGTGATGTCTTGGATTGACAAGTCAGGTCGAGCCTGTCGCAAGCTAAGAATGCAAGATGGCACGAAGAAATCGGTATATGTACCTTGATGAGTTCCACAACTTGTTTCCAGAACACTTCGAACAGTCGGACATCTTCTGGGACGCCTCTGAATTTGCGAACAGGAGTCCCTTCCTTCTCCTTGCCTTTGTACTCGACACTGGGAGTACTGGGGGTTTCAGGAGTAGATGATTTCTCCGGCTCAACGATCACCGACGATTCAACTGTTGGAGAAGTCGGTGAATCCCAGGCATTAGGCTCTGACGATGGTGATGTCGGGGATGATGGCTGATAACCACCATTTTGCCTCGCCTTAGCCTTTTGAGCATTCACTTTCTCCGCAAGACGCTTAGCCGCCGCCTCCTCCTGTTTCTTCGTTTCCTCAGGGTCCTCATTCTCGGCTTCCCTAGCAGCGTACGCCGCAAGTCTGTCGATCAACGCGATAACAATCTGTTTGATATTGACTTTGGGATGGAGCTGGGCAGTCGCAGAAAGGAAGGGCCCTAGGGAGTGAAGATGGAATTCGTCGGTGAATACCTTTCGATGATTGTGAGTATTTATTCAAGATAAAGGATAATCTGAGTCTGACCTGAATAACAACCTCCATCAGATACTCCTGAGCGATGACGTCTTTACAATTGACGACTTGCTCCAGAACGCTAGGAAGGATGAGTGTTTGATATAAAGCGAGATCAACACCATCCAACTGGCTGAGGCGAACGAGATTTGTACCGACGAGGATGCGGAGCTCGCGCCGTTCCATCTCACGTTTCTCGCGGTCGCGGGAATGACCCTGATGTTGCAAACGGACCCAGAGCTTGTTCATTTCAATAAAGTTGGTTAGAACGAACGAAATAGAGTCCTGTAAACATCCAGCGGGACTAAAGGAGTCGTTATATTTATGTTTAACGGTGAAGCAACAAAAACATACCCTGGTTCCAGTGTAGTTGGGAGATGATCTCTCGTCTGCCCGCTGAGATAGTGACGCAAAAAGAGTCCCCTAATGGGATGCAGGACACCTCGCGACATTTCCATCATATCCTTCATGATTTCTTTGACGGGTGCATCAGATATCGACATGTAGACGGATCCAACGGTAATCATGAGATAGAGACGGGGGACGATGTTGCCAGCGTATTGTACAAGTTCGTACAGGTCGGCAAGATGGTGGCGACCTTGGGTATGTGCATCATAGAGGTAATTGGACAGATGCCGAAGCGCATCGAATACAGCCATGTCTAGAAATTTACTTTGTCAGCGCGCGACATTGCTGCTGGGTCTAGATTCGACGCACATAATTCATAATATTGCTTGGGCGACAATGAGGATGTCCTTAGTTCTGCGAGCATAAGGCTTGCACTTTTGAGGGCATCCATCAACTGATCCAGTTCCTGTCGGAAAAATATAACTAAGAGTAGAAATACTGGATATGATCAAGTACTTACTAGGTGACGCTTCATTTGCTGGACCTGGATCTTCACGGTGTTGAGCGCTTCACTAAGAAGCTTGCCCTCTTCCGGTGCTGGCAGCGCCATCGCGGTTGCTGGCGTTGTTGTAGTTGGTGAGGGAGGAGTGTCCAGGGCGGCGACTAGCGTTGAGCTGAGGAACGGCGTCACCACTGCCCGCAGCGGAGACGTACCATGTTTGGTTATGTTTGGCTGCAGCCTCCCGACTGATTGCCATAGTTCATCTCTTCATCCTCGAGCCCTCAGCTTCAGGCCTCGTCCCTCCTTGATCTCATGAGTTGCAAACAAATGAGCCACGGCGTGAGGCACACATTCGCTCATTTTGTCCTAGCAAAGCCACCGTATGACTCCCGGGCTCCCATTCTTGCCTCGTCGATG
>QFDT01003740.1:0-27474 GCA_003315915.1 Macrolepiota dolichaula | reverse complement strand
GAGGAGTTCAGTACTCAGCTGAACTTTTCCAAGAGTGGTGCCGTTTATTGGGTATCAAGTCAACTATATCCACAGCATATCATCCTCAAACTGATGGACAGACTGAGCGTGTTAACCAAACACTGGAGCAATACTTGCGTTGTTATGTTGATTATAACTTAACCAACTGGTCAGACCTGCTATCAACAGCAGAGTTTGCATACAACAACCAAGCACATGAAGGTACCAAGGAATCACCCTTTTTCCTTGAGTACGGTCGGCATCCACGAGCAGGACCTATTGTCCAGGCAACTACTGATGTTGACCTAAATGACATAGCTCACAAACAACAAGAAGCACAAGAGCAGGTGAAAGCTGCTCTAGTACTTGCAGCAGAAAGGATGAAGTGGTACTATGACCAAGGTGTCCAGAAAGTCCCTTTTAAAGTTGGAGACAAAGTACTACTCAGCCTCAAGGACTATCAGACAACAGAACGAGCACTCAGACCACGATATGAGGGACCATTCAAAATCATTGAAAACTTGTCCCCAGTCACCTTCCATCTGAGAATGCCAGCTTGTTACCGTTCTATACATCCAGTCTTTCATGCTAGCAAATTGGTCACCTATTCAGAATCAACCATTACAGGACAAAAACCATCAACCCCTCCTCCAATCCAAATTGGTGGACATGACGAGTGGAAAGTCAAAAGGATTCTCCAACATTGTGTTCGCAGGAAAAAGAAGGAGTTTCTGGTTAGATGGAAAGGTTTTAATGCTGGAGATGATACATGGGAACCGGAGTCAAACCTTCAGAATGCAAAGGAGAAGATACAGAAATAAGACATTTTGTGGTTGTGTTCATCAAACTCTCTATACTTCTCTGCATACTCTTCTGGCAACAGAATATGTGAGATGAGAGGAGGAGGTGGAGGTGGGCAAACAGTCTTCCTAGTCTTTCCTGCATCCTTGAACTGGTTTTGTGAGAGATGGTGATACGTTTGGTGATACCGGTCATCTCTTCAAAGGCAATGACAGAATGTTTGAAGGCTTTAGGCATGATGGTGGGCTAGCAAGTGGTGTGAGTACAACATCCCTATTACAGCAGATGAGGTACGAATGAAAAAAGTGGGTCTTAATGTGTATCTTGATAGATAGAGTCGACAATGTATCCAGTTTCTCACACTGGCTTACAGAGGGGGAGTATCAGATCTTAGATGGGCTTTCACACCCACTGCAAAGGTTTGTATTACACAAAACCTAAGTAGCTACTGACAAGACTCAACCGTCAATGACATAAATGCCTCATGGTTTTGTCAAGTCAGTTTCCAGTAACTGGAATAAGCTGACACCTCTTACACCTAGGGTCTGGCATGAGGATTGGGTAAAGACACCATAAAAGGTAGTCCCCATGACATCATAGCCACCATGAGTTGTGCCTGACACAGTTGCCAAAAATATGGACCAACAGTGGCAAGGATAGCACACAAGGACCTACTGCAGGACACTGCCAAAACTTGGACACATAAGTGACCAAAAAAAGACAAGCAGTGCCAAACAGCAACACATAGAGCATAGCCACAGGCCTTCTCCATAAGTCAATAGCCCTTTTCAGCAGCTATGACTGAGCCCTCATGTACCCAAACAAGAATACACATCTGAAAACAACCCAGATGTGGATGCACAGCAACCACACCCAAAAGGAGCAGACTTAACAAAATATCACAAATCCCTATGCTTACCTAAGCTGGGTATGGAAACAAGGGGACAGTAGTCTTAGATAAGGTAAATGGCCTAGTATTCGGCGAGATATAACGTAAACAATGTATTCTGCCAAATCTGTGACAGAACTGGCTAGTGAGGAGATATCTCACGAGCCTGATAGCTCATGAGGCACTGCAAAGTTGCCCCAAGTGCCAATAGCAAGGAGCCAGTTAGATATTGATTGCTCACTAGCTGTCAGCCACACGTTGGAATAAAGATAATAATTAGGTATGCATGACAGCCTGACGTCATATGCTACTGACCCTAGCTACCAACAGAAGTAGCTAGGTACCATAGCTCACGAGAGCACCATCTATATGGACACACATCAGGGATAACTAGATAGGCTTCCAATTGGCCTAGTGAACCCTCAACCCAGGTTATAGGGTAGCTAGTGGAAGCCCGACAGTCTAACAATCCGATATTTTCCTATTTCTTTATTGGTAATCTAGTTAACCTTGCAATGTATAAATACTTCTCACTAGCGAGCACATTGGGCAAGCAATCTTGCCAGCTCATCTAGTGATAGATTATATATAAGTGATTTATTAAGTGACCTGTCTAGTGTGAATTAAGATTTAGCTTCAGTCAATAGAGACCTCAGATTATGGAAGTGAGATTAGATTAATGAGAATTCCTATAGATTGGATATAGTGAGTTGATTGACAAACAATCACTAGCACTCTTATTGCATCTTGTATCAAGTTGGTACATTCACTAGATTGGGAGGGTATAACCACAATGCAGCTAGCTACTGGCCTGTTAACTATCCTCACGAATCCTTTATCTTGGTATCTGTAGTGACATAGCTGTCATTTAGGATTCAAAGTTACATTTCAATTAAACAACCTTGTCCATCGTCATCTAGCAACCACCCTGTTAGTGAGCTCACACTTGCTAGCAACCAAAACCACTAGTGAGACATCTCACTAGCTACTACCACCCTCCACCCCTATCTACCTATTTGATTATCTCCCCTTCAAAACTCATTTGCGAGCACTAGCAGTTAGTAGTGGTGAACTTAGTGACTCATTGCGACTTATAGTGATTTTTGTATTGATTTCACTTCTACTACCTAATTAGCACATTAGTGGGTGGTGGTGAGATACCAAAGTCAGCTGGGGTTCTGGAAGGGGTTTGAAGGGAGTGGTCAGTAAGAGGTGTTTCTTGTTGTTTGGATTTTCTGGATTGGTGGGAGGGAGGTTTGTTGGATACTGAGGAAGCTGAGGCTTCAACTCAGTGTGATTCTTCTTGAGAAGATGTGGTTGTGGTGGTGGGGAATGAATGATGTTAAAGTATTAGTTTTCCCAATTTCTAAATTGTTCCAGATCCTGCTGGTTGTGGTGTTTTGGAATTTGTTTGATAGGGCAAAGGAGTGTGGATGGGTAAAATAGGATATTACAAACAAAGGTGGTGATTTTGATTTTGAACAAGTGTTGGTGTTTTTGGGTTCAAGGAAAAGATGGGGTTCCTTTTCTAGTTTCCAGTCTGAAAGGGGACAGATGTTATATTCCCTTGGGGTTATCATGTACTATAATATCCATCCATTCCTATCATTGCCCCGCTCATCATGGACCTGTCACCCTTCCGTTACTTCTCTATCTGCAATTGCTCCACTGTTTACTCAGCTACTATGTCATACTTACTCAGCCACTGTTATAGACTCTCCAGTAGGAATACCCCAGTAGTATATATACACCTAGATACTCTGCTGTATTCCTTATGCTTTACCAACTTGTTGATTCCCCTTCTCTACTCTTGTTGTGTAATATGTCCTAGCAGCAACAGGGTCCTAATGAATAGGACTATGGGGAAGCACCATAATGGTGCTATGCACAGTGGTGAGGTGATCTAACACTCACTGGATTGTATAGAGAATATAGAGTTGAGAGAGTAGAGATGTATAGCAATAGAGTGGTAGAAGGTGTGTATTGAACTGAGGAATACATAGAGAATACATAGGGTTTATATACATATTCTAAGTAACTATTCATAGAAGTAAATAAGGATCATATAGTGGAATAGTTCTACATATAGCATAGGATTGTCCAGTGGATTGCTCTGGACAGGTGGGTCCATGGAGAATGGAGCAGATACATGAGTACTCCACCATGGATCAATTGTGGGTCTCAGATGATCTATCTCTAGATTCATCTGGTAGAACCTTATCTAGTGCAGATATAGACTACACAGATATAGCTCTTATGTGACGAGTGGAGATATCAACTTAACAACTCTCTCTCCACCCTCAAGTCTTCATCACTTGTTGCAACCTGAGTTGATCACTTAGGAAGGTCGTAACAATACTGATGAATTATCAGGACAATTTGGGCACCAACACATATTCTTCTGCGCCTCTCGTTGGTGAGAAGGGTGATGATTTGATAGCTGAGGATCTCGGTAACTCGTATTCATCTTTCCTCGCTCCAGTCCGCAAATTGAGTGTTATGTATGTGCAGGTCTCAAACTCAGACTCCCACATGTGCCTGTCCCGCATGCTCCTGTTCCCAAGGGTGCCCCCACTACTCAGCTCGTTTGTTAAATCCATGTCGCTTTGATTTCATGGGTGTCTGAGAAGGATGATTTCTGTGTTCGAATCGTTGTGTGTGATACGGGAGAAATATTGGTGTTTGAATGATGTCTATGTATTATTGGTGGACTTCGAATTACTTTTTTTTTTGCTTGTGAATTTGTAGGATATATGTTGTGTGCGCAAAGCTCCCTGTTGTAACATTGAATGTATACTATGTTGTTCTTGAAGTTGGGCGTGAGTGAGGATTGGTAGATGCTCTATACACTCTGCAGAACTTGGGTTCTATGTTTTTTTGTATTTTTGTCCCTTGTACACATGGGATCGCTTCCAATGAAAACAAAACATATATTTGCATAAAAATTTTCTACAAGAGTTAGTCCTATCAATCCGTGTACCCTATTCGGTTTGAAGCTGAGCAATGATACAGAGTGGGCTACCCTCCCTCATTTTTCCACTCAGCCGCCTCGTCGCCCTGTATCCCACCAATACAAGCCCTTATGGATGTATCTGTTAACAGCAGAATAGAGCGTAGTGGTGTACTGTGAGATAAGACGCATGCACTTACAGAGTGAACTGATAAATGAGCTTTGAAGAGCTTGTGAGTAGTTGAGCGAGTTGTATACGCACGATATAGAAAGTAGAGAGAAAGTTAATATTATGCATACTGGACGAGGTCCTTATATACCATATGGATTGTCTGATGACTAAGCATCTACCCTAGGTAAACTATCTGCATCGCTCAACATGCAGACGAGGTGCGAGAGCAATGCGTTCCTACTCTATTGTAAATTAATAATAGAAAGAAGCATAATTGATGTCTATGCGGTTATCGCATAGCATCGTGTTGACAAGGATCATTTGTCGACGTACGGCAAGATCACAAGTCATGTGATGAAGAGCATGTCACGTGTTACCATGTCAACACTCCCCTTGCTCAGAGTCACATGTGCGAAGATGCTCTTGTGCTCAAGCAGATGGGTATTTATACCGCGCTCCTCAGCGCAATTTGGGTGAGACAAACTCGAGCCCATAAAAGTTATCACGGAAGTAATTAAACTTAACTGTGCCAAGATTTTTGGTGAGGAGATCAGCGGGATTTTCGGTTCCCTTGATTTGTGCAGTTTCGATCATCCTATTTTCGACCACTTCTCTTATGTAGTGATAGCGTATGTCGATATGTTTTGATCGCTTCTCTACTGCTTTGTTTTGCGATAAGAATAGCGACCCCATATTGTCGCCGCGCAAAGGAAGGGGTGGAAGGCTGAAATTAAGCTCGCCTAGTAATTGCTTAATCCAGACTAGTTGACAACTCACATCTGAGAGTGCCATGTACTCGGCTTCCATAGAAGATAATGCGACAGTCTTTTGCATCCTGGAAACCCACGTCACTGCAGATTGCGCAAATGACACAAAGTAACCGGACTGAGACCGTCTGGTGTTGGGATCAGCTCCCCAATCGCTGTCACTGAAGGCAATGATACCTTCTCCCCCTTTCCTGTTCATAGTGATATGGTAAAGGTGTGTTGCGCTAAGGTAGCGCATTATGTAGTACGCGTGGTCAAGGTGTTCTTGACTGGGGTTGTGAGCGTGCCTTGATAATTGTGTTACGGCGTGCGCAATGTCTGGTCGCGTGCCGATCATTAGGTACATCAAGGAGCCAATCACCTGCTGGAAGCGTGTTTGGAGCACCGGAGTGGGCTCACCGGGATTCGCAACGGCTTGGTAGCCTTCTGGGAGAGGTGTTTTCGCGGGTTTCGCGTCAATCATGTTGAACCTCTTTAAAACCTTATCAAGGTAATCCCGTTGATCTAGGTAGATCATGCGATTCTTTCTGTCCCGACGGATTGTCATGCCAAGGAACTCTGTTCCTGAGGTTTCCCTACAATCCCATCGCTTCATGAACTCTCCTTTCTTCTTTTTCAGAAGGGCGGAGTCATTTCCCATGAACAGCACGTCGTCAACGTAGACAATGGCAATGACAAGCTTGCCAGTCTTTGGATTGACATAAATGTATACGCCGGCATCAGATTTGCATCGCTTGAATCCTAGGGTTATCATTGACACGGATACTTCGCGCCACCAGGATAAGCCAGCTTGCTTAAGGCCGTATAATGCTCGGCGCAACCTCCACACCTTTTTCTCTTGGCCAGGAATGACGTGTCCTTCTGGCTGCTCCATAAATATCTCTTCATCGAGGTGTCTGTATAGATAGGCGGTCTTCACGTCTAGACCTTCTATATTCCAATCTTCTAGAGCCGCTAATGCGAGTAATATATGCATGGACTCGTATCGGACAACTGGTGAGAATAGTTCGTCGAAATCGACGCCCTCGATTTGTGAGAATCCTTTCACCACTAGCCTAGCCCTATATCTGCCATCGGACTTGGCAGTGTAAACCCAGTGATTTTTAATCGCTCTCCTTCCCTTTGGGAGATTGACTAGTTCGTATACTTGTCGATCCTTAAGCGCTTTCATTTCATCATCTTCAGCACTATCCCATTTAGCACGTTCTTCAGCAGTTAATTTCGCTAAATCCCGATGCTGCTTCGGAGTGTTATTTTTAACCTTGGCGGAATTCGCCTGTACAATTAAATAGTCGATAAATTTTACTCCCCCTTCTTTCGCAAGTTGAGCTACCGGATCTTCTTCCATTTGATCCGCTGGTTCATCAGTCTGCCACGTGTCAAATATGGGATTTCCTGTTGTTTCGCACTCATTGAAGTTGCAGCGCATTTGACGCAGACGTGCACCTGCCTCATCGTCGGGCATATTTTGTGCGGGAGGTCAATTATCACGCCAGAAATTAGCGCGCGATCGTACAGCTTGTTCTTGCGGAGGAACCCACTCTCCGCAATCATATCTGCATAGAGTTTCGACTGGGTGAGCCCTTTTGCCATAGACGTTGTCGGGACGAAGCGGTACTCGCTTCGGGCGCGTGGATCGGCGCACAGGCTCCAGTGAAGGAGTCCTCCCTTGTGTGAATAGTTGTCTGTCCTGTTCCGGTATTGCTGGGGAAGCAGGCTGATTTGATGGCCCGGCCTTGGGTTGGGAGGTCAAATTGGGAACAGGGGCGTAGTCCAACGGCGTTGGGCTTCTTGGCTCTTCTTTTGGTGCTGGAGAAGCACTTCGAGAAGTAGAAGGGGTATGCACTGTGACTCGGCGGCCACGTGGCGGTTGACCCTGGGAGGGTGCAGGTGGAGCACTCGATCCCGAAGGTGATGGAGGTGGAGCTGGTGGAGCTCCCAGACCGAAGTTTGAGGGAGGGGGTGGCGGAGCATTGCCACTGCCAGGGGCAGGGGGATCAGGTGGAGGGATTGATCCTCTCTCTATTGCCTCGTTACGTCTAGTTGAATCTATTGGCTTACGAGGATACCAACTCTCATCAAAAATGGCTGTGGGTGATCTGAAGATCGCATTCCCTTGATGGAGGCGGATGAATATGTAGTTGACGCCATCACCATCATATCCGACAAAGATCATCGGTTCCGAGTGCGGACTTTGTTTATCCTTGCGCATCTCGGGGGGAATAAATACGTAAGCTCCACATCCAAATATTTTCGTTCGTTGCATATCTGGCTTTATGCCAGTGTAGACTTCATATGGGGTCTTCCACTTTAGACGTCGAACGGGAGTACAGTTATATCAAAAGGCGGCAGTTCGGACCGTGAACTCCCAGTATGAGGGAGTGAGGTTTGCGTGTAATCGCATAGCCTCAGCCTTTTCTTGGAGCGTCTGATTGAAGCGCTCCGCTCAACCGTTCTGTTGATGCACGTGGGGTGCAGACGTCATGTGATTGATACCATTCAGCAATAGGAATTCCTCGAATGCCTTCGATGTGAACTCCCCTCCATTATCAGAGTGAAGACGTTGAATCCTATACCCGGCTTGTTCCGCTTTTATCATTTCCATGAACTGCTTGAAAGCAGTCAGCGTTTCCGCTTTTGAGCGTAGGAGAACAATGACGGCACGGGCAGAGTACTCGTCGAGGAACGTGACAACCCATTTAAATTTGTGGTAGGAAGTCATTGGGAATTCCATGAGGTCGGTATGTATAACCTCCAGGTATTTGCGCGCCTTGGGCTCCTGAAGCGGAAAGTGCTTCTGGTGCATTTTGCCAAGGGCACAACCTTTGCATAGATGTTTCATCATGATATCAATTGGTGGTATGCCGAACAAATTCTCTTGGGCCTTCTGAAGGACTTGATTGGAAGGATGCCCGAGGCGACGATGCCATAGATTGAATGATGAGGCTTCTAATGTCACGGATTTGCCCACCGCATGATTATAGAGAATACGTGAGTGGACGTGATGCAAGGATACATCGTGTTTTGCTGGTTTAGCGAACATCCATGAATTGCCTCGTGGTGTAACGAGTCTGGTTCCATTTAAGTTAGCTTCTGATCGAAGACCCACCTTAAGGAAGGTGCCGATTGAAAGAAGTCTATTCCGAAATCCTGGTACATAATAAACGGGCCACAAGCGGGTTATTTTTGGTTTAAGGTGCAAGTGGTGCTGTATGATCACAGTCCCTTGACCTTTAATAGGAAGAGGCGTGGTGTTTCCCGCGGTGCCGACTGTTCCGAAGTTCCCTTCTTCGAATTGGACGAAATCGCTCATGTGGGGCATGAAGTGCATTGAAGCACCTGAGTCCAATGTCCATACAGCAGGTGGTCCCTGTGCATAAGTTATTAAAGTGTTGCAGTCTATGCAATCGCTTTCTTCACATCTCGCAGATGGTTTTAGGTTCTCCTCAGTCACACTCGATACAAGTGCAGAAAAAGTATATTTTGGGGAGCTAGCCCCAGCACGATCAATAGCAGACAGATAACTATCAAAATTGTTCTTATTATATAACCAGCCCTCTACCTCGCTCATCACATCCTCGCGGGTTCGTGTGGGGATGGGGGGAGTCTGGGAACAATTGTGAGTGAGGGAACGATGCAAAAAGGAGGGTACGTACGAGTATGAGTCACTTCCGTAAGGCGTCCCAAGAGAGACAGCGTTGTCATCTACCTCCATGTTATTGATGGAGGAGAAGATCAAAGGAGAGGGAGGACACGGGGTAGTCCTCTGCCAGAAGGGGTCTTTGAACCCACTCTGTTCCCACTCTGCAGAAGGAGCGTGGGGGAACTTCTCTGACAACCTCTTTTTGTACCCGATTTGGGCACGATGCTGCGCATGCTGCAGAGCAGTCGCAGATCTCTTAGATTGCATGGGGGTTTCCCACGCAACGTCAGTCGCTGTCATAGCGAGGTCCTGAGGGACCGAAAGAGATTCTGTCTCACTCATTCGAGCGAGCAACGTGCGGGCAGTGGGGGAAGCGGAATGCTCGGCGGAGCAGGCGAGGGCGAAACCAGATGTGTATGTTGATGGACCAGGCGGAGGGTTGTGAGTTGCCTGGTTGGCGATTGCGAGTCCGGAGCCGGGTGGTTGGACAAACGGGTCGGATGACCTGGAGGCGGAAGCCTGCTGGGCCACAGCGATCGCGGCCTTCTTCTTCTTTCCACCACGACGAGACTTCTTCTTCTTCTCTTCCTCCTGATTGGAGGACGGCTGATTGGACTGAGGGTTCTTCGGTCCAGGTCCTGAACTCTGACCCTGATTCTGACCCTGCCCCTGTGGATTACACTGGCCTTGCGGCTGGGACTGGTTCTGATTCTGGTTCTGGTTCTGGGGACCTTTCCCCTTTTGATTTCTCCAGTTGGGATTCTTCCCACCTGGGTGGACCCCAGAGAAGCGAGCGGCGGAGGCGGAGGATGATGATGTGTGGTAGGCGGCGCAGAGGGTATCGGAGACTATATTGACTGTGAGGGCAGAGACGTTTGATTGGTACGTCGTCTGCAACTGCGTGCGATGATATTCCCATTTGTCGGGAATCCTTTGAATAAGCATGATGGCCTGGAGGGCCTCCGTGATCGTCAGCTGTTGAGCTGCAAGGGCGCGGATGTGGTTGTTCCACGCGGCGATCTCCTGAGTGGGATCAACTTCGCCTGAGAAGGCAAACCCTTGGATCGCATCGACAGATGCGATCACTTCCGGAATTCCGGCAGTGCCAAGGCGCGTCTGGAGGTCGGTCCAGAGCGCCGCAGCCGTGGTGTGGCTGTGTCTGCAAAGGTCGCGAGACAGCTTATTCGTTAGGATCGCGAGTGAAGCATGATTCGCAGTGTGCCAGTCCATAATGTCCTGGCTCTCTTCTGGTGTTGCGGCTTGGGGGTTGGCCGCAATGGGCAAGGTATAGGTGCCGCGCATTACTGCGCCCAGAGTGGTCATGCCTCGACGAAGGGGCATGGTGTATTGGTCCATGACCATCCCTACTTTGTACTGCCATTCATTATAATCAACGGCGCCTTGGAGGACGGGCAAAGTAGCAACGAGTTGTTGTGCCATTTCGAGTATCTGGAAAAGATCGTGTAAGCTTCTGAAGACAGCGAATGGACGCGTCAACGAGCTATGGTCGCCATAGAGTCGTACGTGGGCTGCACAATGTCAGGATAACAGAGTTGGCCATGGAACATGGTTGACTCTGCCTAACAAGGTCATACGGACTGCCCTCGTCAAGCAGATTAGCTTGTGCAGATGTGCTGGGAAGTGCCATCGCACAGAGCTGTTCGCTCGTCGTACAGACTATCCGGGGCCCATAACCTGTTAACAGCAGAATAGAGCGTAGCGGTGTACTGTGAGATAAGACGCATGCACTTACAGAGTGAACTGATAAATGAGCTTTGAAGAGCTTGTGAGTAGTTGAGCGAGTTGTATACGCACGATATAGAAAGTAGAGAGAAAGTTAATATTATGCATACTGGACGAGGTCCTTATATACCATATGGATTGTCTGATGACTAAGCATCTACCCTAGGTAAACTATCTGCATCGCTCAACATGCAGATGAGGTGCGAGAGCAATGCATTCCTACTCTATTGTAAATTAATAATAGAAAGAAGCATAATTGATGTCTATGCGGTTATCGCATAGCATCGTGTTGACAAGGATCATTTGTCGATGTATGGCAAGATCACAAGTCATGTGATGAAGAGCATGTCACGTGTTACTGTGTCAACAGTATCCGCCAATCTTTGAATTCCAGCCCATCAGCATAGGTCCCAAATCGATAGTGGACGATGTCGTCTTCATCCACCGCCAGCATAACAAAAACCCTACTACTCCCATTCCCTAGCACGTATCGCTGCCAGGTCAGTGCATCACACTTTTCCGACAATCCCTTTGCGCGAAGGAACAAACGCAGATCGGGATGCTTCGAGCGAATAATCTTTGAGCGCCAGCTCTTAGGGATCTGTGTTGAAAGAATCGGTCAGATTAGGATATGACCAGGGAACCTTGATAGGCCTTACAACGAACCCTTTCAAAAAAATACCGAAAATGAGAGTCATAGAAGTTAAAACACGTCTGCGCAATGGAACACCAGTTCACATGCGACAGTTGTTTTAGTGTATCTTCCGGTAGTTTTTCAGAGTATCTGCCGCTCAGGTACCACAAGCTCCTTTCGCAAGCAGACTGATCCAAGGATCTATGGGCTGACCAACCCAGTGTATCGACCCGGCAATCTGATGAAGCGAGTCAGTGATGTTCTCTTGGATACTGATACGGGTGTGTACCATTGCTGTCGTAGGTCATATTTGAGATCCTGAGCAATGCGTTGGCACACTGGAAGTCGATCTTGCTGTGCAAGTCTTGATTGCGCACGGTGAACTTTGCCGTTGACCTTTCCTCGTTCCGCAGGAATTCCACAAATGATGCGTGATAAAATGAGATTTGGTCAGGCACTTCGCCATTGTTGTCGTATGTGATGCGGAGGACTGAATGAAGGTTGGCGACAGCTGCACAAAATGCTGGCACGGACAGTTCCAATATTGTACACATTGATTTGATGCTATGTACTCGCAGTAGGACTGCTGTTATCCATGCACAGAGACACAGTAATGTGTTGGGCAGGGTCTCTTCTGGAATCTGCTCCAGGATCAGGATATACAATTGATCCAAGTTTGCAAACGGATTGTCACTTGTATTTTTGTCGCCCAATTCCAGGATTGAACGCAGTCTTCCCGTAGGGTTGGAGGTCCCAGGGCCCTTCACATATCTGATAGCACTGGCCGCATAGGCAAATAGACCTGCCAATCGTTCAACAAGTTGACGGATCTCTTCCTCGGACGGCCAGGTCAGCGCAGCGGGAAAGTCATACTTGGCCCGGATCAAACTGAAGCCATCCCGGAGGTATGCTTCAATATCCGCATCAGCATCACGGGATATAGGAAGGTTGAGCTTCAAGACATTGATGGCCTTTTTGGGCGAGAAAGCGGCTACAATGTTGCGCTCTGGGCAAGTGAAGAATGCCCATAGGAATGGAGTGGTTTTGTCATGAACAGAGTCAATGATGATTTGGATGATAATGCGCTGGGCATCGGTGACGTCTGTCTCATCGCACTCATCGAGGCCATCAATAATAATCACAGCGTCTTCATCAACCACACCCTCCTCACCTCTTGACTGTTGGAGCGGTTGCACGAGGAGCTCATCAAATTGCACTCCCATCGACTTTTCGAGGACCAGAGGATTGTGGAGAACAATGGCATCAACCTGGTCACGGTAGGCGGAGTATTTCGTGGTCAGTTGGTAGACGATTGTAGGGATGAATTTCTTTGGATTGTTATACCCATCAGGCCAATTGAAGAAGAACGTTGCAGCAAGCTTATCCCTCATGTTGTAGGCACATGTCTGCGCAACTGCTGATTTTCCGACACCAGCCGGACCCTCCAACCAGAGGATACGAGCCTTCTCTGCATTCCGGTCACCTGACCCCCAACCGGTGATGGTCTCGATGTGTTTCTCGCGGGTACCCTCAAAGCAACCAGGCTTGTTGCATTCGGATGAGTCATGTAGTGCTTGTCGAATACATACTTCCAGTAGCTTGGCAATGCCTTGGTATTGTCCTGAGCAATTCAATCCATGGCGTGAGCTCTCCTCCGGTTATAATAATGGTGGTTGCTCACTCTCTCCATGTGTTTCGTTGTGAATATTGACATTACCCTCAACAAAGTTACTCTTTCTCACTTTGAAATATTTGCTGCGTTCAAAGGCAGGCATTGACGTTAAGGGGGGGGGCGGATTGGGGAAGGGGGAAGGAGAAGAGAGGGTGGGTGGGAAGGATCAAGGGTGTGTGCGTGTCCAAGTGCATCAGCAAACTTTGCTGTACTTCCACGGTACAGCTTCCATGACACAGCTCATGAGCGCTTGCATTTGCAGAGCTACTGTCCATGTATAAAATAAGATCTCATCACGTGGTCTATCATAAGTTCTCGTCCTGTGAGGCCTTAGGAAAATGTCAAAAATGATACAAACACCAGCGGCGGAAATATGATGAAAAGTAATCGGCAAATGATATGCGAAGCACATGAAGGTCCAACGTTCAACGTTCAGGGCCCCAGTCGGTAAGGTCAGAGAGGGGCACATCGGACCACTGAGATTCACAATATGGTTCCGAGGAAGGATAGAGTGACGGGCGAGGCAGAATGAACAACAATACGTGCGAGCCCAACCGGGGAAAGAGTTCGACCGCAGCTAGGAGATGATCAATGCAGGGGCCAACAATGTGCTTCCCTTGAGAAACATCCTCCTCGACAAATTCCTGACCAATTGTTATGACTGAAGCCGTATGACTCGCAGTGGTATAGCAAGTAGCGCGTATCGGTGTCTATACAGACTTATTCCAATACGGTTCTCAACTATAACTTGAGTCACGTGTCTTCTCAATTAAGAGACAAGAGTTTAAGAGCGAAGAGAAGAGTGTGTATATGAGAAGAGGGGACTACAATCCAAAGCTAAAGACTACTATCGAAGTAAGTGCTTTTTAAATACTAAGGAACTCGTGTGGAAAGCTAGTGATACTCGTGTATGTAAAACTTGTAAAGAAAAGGGTGAAACAGGAGTCTGAAACAAGTAAGGAGCAACTCGTGTACTGCATACGTGATCCTCGTGTAATGATGTCATGGTGATGTTGTAACATTATCCCCTTTCTACGTTTGTTGTCTCAATGAACTCGATTGTAGGATGCTGGGTCGTCATCGTAGAAGTCCTTGTCATCATGTTCGGGGCGGCTGTTGTGGTAATAGGGTCGTCGTCGAGGGGAAGAGGGTCGTCGTCTGGGATCATAATGGGGTGAGCGATGTTTGTAATAGGGATTTCTCGGGCAATCTCGTGGGTTGTGGATCGGTTTGAATATTTGACAATGTGGACACTGGAATTTTTCGCACCAAGGGGCTGTATGTCCGGGACCTATCTCTTTGCAATATTTACAAATTTTCTTCGGGCAATCCTTCCTCCTATGGTTTGGTTCGTCGCAATAGCTGCAGTAAAAGGTGCTATCCTTGTATTCTTCTCGTTGGGGTGGTAGCGGTGCTTTGTCTTTGGGGTATTGAGCTGGGGCGCTTGGACGGGCGTTAAGAGGAGGTTGTGCGACGGGAATGGGGAGTGATGGGACATTCTCTATTCTCTCTTGAGGAGGGGGAACCGATGTGGGAAGTTGCTGCGTGGAGGGCTCCAGTGGTTGTCCAGATAGAATAGGGAATGGTGCTGGGGGTTCGGGTTCCTTCGACTTAGCGAGGGCGGAAGGTGTTGTTCTCTCATGGTTTGGTTCATTGTAGTTCGGGGAGTATACGTCAGTGAATGATCGAGGGAATGGTAAGGTGCCTTGTTTTTGGTGAATCTTTCGTGGGTCGGTGGAATCCAGTATCGGTGTAGGGATATCGGGAGTAAAATCCACATAAATTTTGATATAATACAGGAGATTGGTGGAGTTTGCGGTGGATTTGATGTATCGGAGACGAGTGAGGGCAAGGGCATACGATTGTCGGATATAGTAGAATTGTTCGTAGGTGGCGGATAGAGCGACGAATATGGCGGAGGCAGGGAGGTCCTCATTGGGAATTCGGGGGAAGAAGGCATTGTGATGTTTGACGGTGGAGAGAATAGCGTGTAAGTGTTTAAATTCGATGTCGGCGAGGAAGGGGATAGAGGTGGTGGAGTCCATGGTAGGTTCGGGTGAAGAGGCTCCGTTGGAGCTGGAGGAGGTGTGTTGGTTGGTTCCATTGGACATGAGTGTTTAGTAGTAGTGGTGAAGTCGAGGTGTTGTTCTGTCGAGTTCAGTTTCTTGGTCGGATATATATACGTCCTGGTGAGTCAAATTGCCATTGTTTGTCGAATGGGGGTAGGTGATGATTCCGCCGATATAAATTTAGAATGACCAATGCGTTTTCGGTGAGGTTGTCTTCTGTTAGCCATTCATTTTCCTCATGTCTGAACCCTTTCCATTTTACTAAGAAGAAGTCCCGTCCTCGTGTAGTTCGATGATTGATGATGCCTTCGATTTCGTATTGTTCTTGATCGTCCAGTAGTTCGGGTTGCGGGATTTTCGCTGTTGGTTTATGGAATGAGTTGGTGACGTATGGGGTTAGTAACGCCGCATGGAATACTGGGTGGATCTTCCAGGTTTTTGGTAATTGAAGGCGGAAATTAACTTTTGACAGTACTTCGGTGATCGGGAAGGGTCCTAGTCGTTTCGGAGCTATCTTCTTCGATGGGTGAGGGAGTTTCAGATTCCTTGCTTCTAACCATACTTGGTCGCCTCGCTTGAATTGGGGTGTCTTTTGTGTGCTTCGGTGTTTCATTCGTTCTGCCATGAGTTTGTGTGCTGCAATTGCTTCGTTCCTTGCTTCTTCCAGGCGTTTTAATCGTGTATTGGTGTCGGGATGATTGTCGGGCGTAATGATCTGCGGTAGGCTAGGGGGTTTGATTCCCATGATGAGTTTGAATGGACATTGGAGTCGGTTGGCATGAGTTCGGGAATTGTGGGTGAATTCTAGGAGGGGAATATATGTCGACCAAGTGGTGGGGTTGTTCGTGCAGTAGAGGGATAGGTAGGCTTCAATTTCTTGATTAAATCGTTCCGTGCTTCCATCGGTTTGAGGGTGGTATGCAGTAGAGTAGGCTTGTTTTACGTTTAATTTGGAGAAAAATGCTTTGATCATTCTGGCAGCGAATCTAGGGTCTCTATCTGAAATGATTTTGTCAGGTAATCCGAATCGTGCGAATAGTTTATCGATGAGGATGTCGGCAATTCCGTTTGTGTTTATGGTCTTCTTTACTGGGGTAAGAATTATTCCTTTTGAAAGTCCGTGATCAATGATGGAGAGTATGGCATCGTATTCGTTTGACGGTGGGAGATCTGTGATTAGGTCCATTGATATTTGTGAGAATGGTCGGTTAGTTGGTGGTGGTGGAATTGGTTGGATGGGCGGTTTGGTAGGGTGTCGGTTGATTTTGTATTGTTGACATTTCGTACATCCTTTGACGTAGTTTTTGATGAAAGTCAACATTCCGGGCCAATACACTTCTCTTTTCATCAGTCAGTAAGTTTCCTGTTCTCCCGGATGTCCGGCGGTTCGATGATCGTGATATCTTTTCGTGATTTGTTGACGAAGTTCGAGATCATTTGGTATCATTGGTTTTCCTTGGTAGAGCAGGATTGTTCCTTCGGTGGTGGTATATGTGGAGTATTCGTTGTTTAGTAGGTTTTTCGGTGTTTTGGTTTTGAGGTTGTCAATGAGTTCGGTGATGGTTGGGTCATATTGATTTGAATAGATAATTCCTTTTTGGAGATTGAGATTGATGAGGTTGATAAATTTTTCTTCGGGTAATATGGTTATGTTCTCGTTGTCATTGTCTTCGTCTGGAATGTGATCGGGTCGTCGTGAGAGTGCGTCGGCAGCCGGTATTTGTGTTCCAGGAACGTGTTCTATTTTGAAATTGAATCGTGATAGGGTTTCGGTCCATCGGGCTTGTCTTCTTGTTAATTTCTTTGGTTCCCTCCAATATGTCAGATTTTGGTGATCGGTTCGAATGATTGTCGTCTTTCCTGATCCTTCTAAGTAGTGCCTCCATTCCTCAAGTGCTCTGATGATGGCGAGGAGTTCTCGGTCGTGAACATCGTAGTTTCATTCGGCTGGATTGAATGATTTTGAGTAATATGCTACGGGTTTTTGATTTCCATTTTCGTCTTCTTGGTATAGGATTGCTCCGCTTGCGTGTTTTGAGGCATCGGTTTCGATGGAGAACAGTTTGGTTTGGTCGGGCATTGTAAGGATCGGTTTTTGAAGGAAGGTGTCTTTGAGTTGTTTGAACGCTCGTTCGGCTTCTTCGGTCCATGTGAAATGTCGATTCTTTGAGAGTAGTTGGTTGAGCGGTTTGCAGATGTCGGCGTAATGATGAATGAATTTTCGATAGAAGTTGCAGAATCCTAAGAATTTTCGGACGTCTTTTACTGTTTTCGGGGTTGGCCATTCTTTTACTCCATTGAGTTTTGCCGCGTCCATCTCGATTTTGTCGGGGGTGATGATCATTCCTAGGTATTCCAGTCGTTCCTTGTGGAATTCGCACTTCTCGGTTTTCAGGAAGAGGTCGTTGTCTTCCAATCGTCTTAGAACTTCTATTGTGAGGTTTTCTAGTTCTTCGTCGTCTTTTGCGTGAATAAGTATGTCGTCCATGTAGATAATTACTCCTCCTTGTTCGATCATGTCCTCGAATATATTGTTCATCATATGTTGAAAGGTCGCGGGGGAGTTGCATAGGCCAAAGAACATTATGGTTGGTTGGTAAAGTCCGTATGGAGTCTTGAACGCCGCTTTCCATTGATTGTTTTCCTTGATTCGTACATTGTTGTATCCTAATCGTACGTTGAGTTTGGTGAATTTCTTTGATCCTTTAAGTTTGTCCATGATTGAGGCGATCATTGGTATTGGGTATGTGTTTTTGACTGTATGTTTGTTAAGGTACCGATAGTCCTGGCAGGGGCGTAATTTTCCGTCTTTCTTGGCTACAAAGAACATTGGCGATGCCATTGGTGATTTTGATTCTTTGATGTATCCTTTCACTAGATTTTCTTTGATGAATTTCTTTATTTCTTCTGATTCTGCCGGTGATAGTTGGTAAGGTTTGAACGACTTTGGGATGAATTCTTCCGTGGTGATGATTTCATGGTCGTATGGTCTTTCTGGAGGGAATCGTTGGGATTTCTTTTCGTTGAACAGGTTGCTGAATGCCGCATATTGTTTAGGAATAGTCATTTTGTTCTTCTTCGTTTGTTGGGCTAGTTCGGCTGCTGTGGTGGATTTTGCGTTTATTTCGTAGGGGGTAAAGAAGGTTTCGTTGAGGTGTTGTTGAATTTCCCAATTATCGAGGTTTACGTTTGCCAGGTCGTGCGTTGTTGGGTAAGTTTCTGTTCCGAGTTCTTCTTGTAGTTCAATATCGAAGTTATTGATTGCTGCATAGTTTATTGTTGTGTCGAGGAGCGGTTGTAGAAGGGGGTGATCTTTTTGTTTCTTCCAGTTTAACGTCTTCTTTTTCCAATTTATTTCGGGATCTTCTTCTTCCAGCCATGGGTACCCCAGGATCAAGTTCTTTTTTCCTATATTGGTAATGTATGCCGTGATCGTGCAATCTCTTCCGTCGATGATTGTGTTGATGGTTGTTTGGTGTGTGATGGTTCCTCTTTTGTTTGGTGTGTGATGGTTCCTCTTTTGTTTAGCGTTCCGTCCACGTTTGTAGCGATAATCGGTTTGGTGAGTGTTTCTCTTGGTAGTTGATGTCGGTTGGCCAGTGTTTCGGATATGAAGTTTCCTTGTGCTCCGGAATCAATTAGTGCGGTGACAGCCACTTTTGAAGAAGTTGAAAAAGAAACGAATTTGAGTGGAATGAATAGTGATTTTTTATTTTCTGAAGATGGAAGATGAATCGTATCTATCTGCGCAGCAGATGGTACAGGGAAGTAAGAGGAGTAGTTAAAGTTTGGAGGTCCAACTGGGGCTGTCAGATCAGCTGTCCTCATTCGTGAAAATCCTGCGGTTGTTCTCGTGGTTGGTTCCATCCTTCCATAATCATCATGCGTAGTTCTTCTTGTTGTTCCTGGGGGATGGAGTGGAAAGTGTCTAACATCGCGTTTGAGACGGAGACGACTGAAGCATTGAACTTCCTTGGTGGGTTAGGCCGACGATTGCCAACACTGGTTGGGCGAGGCCCGGTAGGGAACGTGTTCCTTTGAGGGGGAGGAGGAGGAGGTCGGTATTGTGGTCGAGGTGGAGGTCGGTACGTGTTTGATTGTCTATTTCGATTGGGGAATGTAGGGCATTGGGTAGCTCTGTGTCCGGTTCGTCTGCATCTGAAGCATTGTCCTCGTTGAAGTCGTTCTTTTTCGATTGGGGTTAGGTTGAATGCTTGGATAGCCGTTAGTCCTTCTTCCTCGATGATGTGATTGATGTCGCAATAGGGTTCTTCTTCTTCTTCTTCTTCCTCGTGGTATTCCTTGTGTTGATGTGTGTTATAGTTGTCGACGTCCATGGCGTATGGGTCTTTAAGAGGTTTTTGGTAATGAACGGCTGATGCAGATTGGTATGGTTTTATTGGCATGGGAGGTATGTATTGGGTGCGTGTTGAAAATGTGTTTCCCTTTTTGACGTTGTAAAGGGCATCCGCCCTGCGCATTCTTGCATCCAGTGCCCTTGCTCATGTGTACCATCCTTCCGGAGTAGTGGGTGGGTTCTCGGCTGTTTCCAGTTTGTATCCAATTTCAGAGTTGATTGCTTTCTTGTAAATGTCCATGATGGCGAGATCGTCATTGAGGCCTGCTTTTCTGACGTAATATTTGAATTCGTTGTTGAAATCTTCGATGGGTCGTCCGTTTTGTCTCATGGTGCATAAGTGGTGATAGGCAAATACTGGTTCGTCAGCTGAGGTAAAAGCGGTGGTGATGTCTTGTACGAAATCTGGCCATTGTGGTGGGTCATATGTTCCGTTTATCATTCTTGATGCTCGATGCGCTTGTAGCCATGCCAGAGCCTCGGGTCCTTGCATTGATGATTGGATAAAGAAGATTTTTCTCGTGGGTGTGTCGTAGATGTGCTGGTTTGCTTCTAAATATATTTGGTTCATCAACCACCATTTTTCAAAGTCAGATCGGTCTCCAGTGAAAGGTGCCGGTTTCAATAGCAAGAGTTCCCTGTCGTTTCCAGCCTGCTGGATAACTGGTGGTTGTTGGATAGCTTGTCCTCCTGCTTGTCCTTGTTGACCCATAATTGGTGGTGGTGTTGGTGGTTGTGATGGTAAAGGAGGGAAACCTAGTTGTAACGGCGAAGCGAACGGTAATAGAGGTGGGTAAACTCCTGGTGAAGGGTTTTGGATGGAAGCGTGAACAGGGAAGTTTTCTCGTGTAACAGTAGGTAGCTCGGAGTCGCTAGAGCTTGAATGATAGCGCGGGAAAATTCTTTCTTGTTCAACTGGTGACGTGGGTTCGGAGGGAGGTAGAGAAGGGCCCCTGCTTCGATGACGTTTCTGAGGAGTATGTGGTGCTGTTCTAGTGTGGCGACCTTGCGTGGAGTATGGATGATTCTCTTGGGAATATGATTGAGATACGGGAGTTGCCGAAGTTGACGCTTGTGGTAGTGGATGAGTTGATGTGGGGGGAGCTTCTGGAGTAGCGGGACGAGATTTGTTCTTCGAAGTTGTGATGCTAGAGATACGTTCACGGAACGTGCGGGGTGGCACCTTGGGTAGAGGGCTTTATAAGGTAAGCGAACCTGTCGGAATCTGATGTCGGGTACATAGGTTCTTTTTCGGTGGATGTAGGGAGGATTGACGTTGGGTTTGATGCACGGCGTGGTGGTGGAGATTCCTCTGATTAAGGTTCAGCGGGACCTAGGGTTTAGAGCTTTGGATTTTGTTACGACCGAAGCCGTATGACTCGCAGTGGTATAGCAAGTAGCGCGTATCGGTGTCTATACAGACTTATTCCAATACGGTTCTCAACTATAACTTGAGTCACGTGTCTTCTCAATTAAGAGACAAGAGTTTAAGAGCGAAGAGAAGAGTGTGTATATGAGAAGAGGGGACTACAATCCAAAGCTAAAGACTACTATCGAAGTAAGTGCTTTTTAAATACTAAGGAACTCGTGTGGAAAGCTAGTGATACTCGTGTATGTAAAACTTGTAAAGAAAAGGGTGAAACAGGAGTCTGAAACAAGTAAGGAGCAACTCGTGTACTGCATACGTGATCCTCGTGTAATGATGTCATGGTGATGTTGTAACACCAATAGCCTGGCACGGCGTCTTCAGTCCAGGCATCCCCAAGTAACGGGGCGTGCCATCGACCAATGAACCGACAAAGTGTGACATCACAATGTTGAATCCCCGGGCGCTTGGTCGATCTCCCATCACATCCAGTCGCGTGCCCGGACTTCTGCACCACGGAGCTGGTCCTTGACAAATCATTGCTGATTTCCAGAGCTAGGTGGAGAGGACGCAACGCGTTATCATCTCCGTCAAATCCTAGTCTTCCTGTGACTCAGCAAATATGCTTTGCATCGACAGGCTTGGCTCAATTCATCAACCTAAACTTACCGAAACCTACTCTTCCTCAGATCTCTTATTCTAGTAGCTCCCAACCGTCCCACTCGAAATCAATATCTGCCACGTCTCAACTCCCTGGTTCTCTTCGCACACTGGTACCTCTGTCTATCCCTCCTCTCCCCCATGGTCCATCTTTCCTCCACAAATTATCAGCGGTCCTGTCTCTTGTGGGTAAGCCGAACTTCTGCTGTTGTATACCAAACCCTTACCTCGCTCCATACTTGAATGCAAACAACCGCGGTGACCCTTGGGTCTACAGATTGGTTTCATTGGTCTCCAAACAGTGTCGGTAATTCGACGTTCTGCACCTAGGCCTGATATCTTTGTTAAGAACATGCTACATGATGGAATGTATGATTCCTTCTACTGTATCACATATACGATGTACTAAATATATACGTCCAGTAATGACAAGGCAACGTTCTACGTCGACACTTTGAAGTCGCCCCACCTCCGTGGCAGGCGCTCAGTCATTCTGTAAGTTCTCCCTCTGCACTCACTTGGACTGTTATTTACGCCCATATCAGATATGCCAACATTCTCGGTAGTGGAAGCAGGTGAGCTATTTCCTGCCTCATTCAGTAATGGAACCTCATTTGGCGTTCCATAGTATCGATTTCCAGATGTACACTAGGGTAAGCTTCACCTCATCCCACGACCCGGCAAAGTTGACACACAAAATTCAGGCATCTGCATCTGACTGGGGTACTCACCCTTCTCTCTCACCAGTCTCACAGAAATGCTAACCATACCCACAGACAACTTTAAGCAATCCGGCTGGACCGCCAAAGGTAAATCTCCTTCCATTTTCACACCCCACCACAAAATTTATTAATATCACCATCAGATCTTCTTCCTCTCATGAGACGTGTACGGCTCATCCATCCCCACATCCGACGAAGGAGCTAACTCAAATACTACTCCTACCCAACTCGAGAACTACCAGAAACCCGTGAATAACGACACACACACAGTCACGATGGCCCTATTGCCGTTTCTAATGGTGGATCTGTCACCGCTCTCGCACAAGATTTCTCGCATGCTTCTGATGCTGTTGGCATTCCGTTCAGCCATACGGCGCTATCCGAACTGAACTTGAGCCCCCCTAATTCGCTGACTATCATTTTCTTTGGGACTATAGATGATCTTCAAGACTTGAACACAAGCCACGCCTCTGAAATCTGGGCTAAACATATCAACAGGCACACCGGGAGGCGCAGTGACGCCGCTACAGGTTTGTTGAACCCACCCACCTCCATACTGAAAGAAAAAACAGTATACGTCCACAGTGTAATGGACACCCAATCCAACCTCTACCTCCGAACCGACACCCGAGTAAACCGCGTCATCTTCGAAGGCACCAAAGCTGTCAGAGTAGCCTACGTTCCCTCACATAACAGAGCGCATGGCGGGAAACTCGTAGAGACTATTGTGAAGGCTAGGAAATGTGTCGTGCTTAGTTTGGGTACCTTGGGTACACCTCAGATTTTGGAGGGGAGTGGTGTGGGGAGTAAGGAGTTGTTGAAGTTGGATATTCAGGTTGTTAGTGATTTGCCGGGTGTTGGGTGAGGTTTTGGGTTTGGCTTCCTTTTTTTTGGGTGGGTGACTGACGGTGGTTTGGTGATTTAGTGAAGAGTATCAAGATCATTATACGACATTGTCTAGTAAGTAACTTCTCGTTCGTTCTTTGATTGATTGATTGATTATTTATGTATTTATTTGTACATTTTTCCGCGCTTCTAATGAATCTTGGACGCTCGACGACTGCCTTCGTGGCGTTCCCGAAGTCCGACGCGAAGTATGCCCTACCCCTCTCCACCCACAATCCGATCTCCCTAACATCCCCCCTCATTAGCTCTTCTAAGAATGGGAAATAAGCCCCGAAAAAGCCCGTCTCTCCTCCAACGCCATCGACGCCGGTTTCAAAATCCGACCCACCGAAGAAGAACTCAAAGAAATGGGTCCGGAATTCAACAAATTGTGGGACAAGTATTTCAAGGATAAACCTGATAAACCAGTCATGTTTGGATCGATTGTGTTGGGTGCGTATGCAGATCATACGTTGTTGCCGCCTGGGAAGTATATCACCATATGCGTTGTCCCCCCCTTTTTCTTGGTCGGGTTTTGGGTGAGTGACGAGAGAATTGTGTGGTTGTAGGTTCCAGTATTTGGAGTATCTGGCTAGTCATGGCAAGGTGAGTAATTATTCAATCGGGTAATGGTGTGTTGAGGTCTGATGGGGGTACGTGATAGATCCATATCCAGTCGCAAAGCCCGTATAAAGAGCCATTCTTCAACTCTGGGTTCATGAACGACAAGGCCGACTTTGCGCCTATCAGGTGGAGTTATAAGGTTACACGTGAAGTTGCTAGGCGTATGGATGGTACGTCCTTCCCTTCCTTCCATTCATAACACACTGGTTGCTCACCATCGCATTTTTTAGCCTTCCGTGGTGAATTGACTTCACACCACCCTCACTTCCACCCCAATTCCCCAGCGGCGTGTAAGGATATTGATATCAAGACCACCAAGGAATTGCAGCCTGATGGGTTCACCGTTGGTATTCACATGGGTGTGTACCTATTTTATTTGCACTTTGTGTCATGCGGCTGATGGACGGATGAAGGCACTTGGCATCAACCCGGTGAACAGTATGATGCTTCCAAGGTCCATGAGAGCAGCAAATACTCTGCTGAGGACAATAAGACCATTGATGACTGGATCTCTGGTTCGTGTTATTTTTCTCTTGGGGCGTGTTGTTGGTGTTGATGAAATGTGATGTGTAGACCATGTTGAGACTACCTGGCATAGCCTCGGTACTTGTGGTATGTCTCTCTGCTTCACTTCTTCAGCTTAATATTCACGCGTATGTTATAGCTATGAAGCCAAAAGAAGAAGGCGGTGTTGTCGATGCCCGTCTTAACATCTATGGCACTCAGAACTTGAAGTGTGTCGATCTGAGTATCTGTCCCATACGTCCCCTCTCATTCCTTTGTTTCCTTCTTCTTCGTAATACTGATGAATTATTAGGACAACTTGGGCACCAACACATTCTTCTGTGCTTCTCGTTGGTGAGAAGGGTGCCAATTTGATAGCTGAGGATCTCAGTACGTCGGATTCGTCATCATCATTCACCATTCACAACCCACTGATCTGGGGTTGTTGTGTATGTAGGTCTCAAACTCAGACTCCCACATGCACCTGTCCCACATGCACCTGTTCCCAAGGGTGCTCCCGCCACTCAGCTCGTTCGTTAAATCCGTGTCGCTTCAATTTTTGGGGTGTTCGAGAAGGATGATCTCTGTGTTCGAATCGTTGTGTGTGATACGGGAGAAGTATTGGTGTTTGAATGATGTCTATGTATTATTGGTGTACAATTTTGAATTACTTTTTTTTTTTGGTTGTGAATTTGTAGGATAAATGTCGTGTGCGCAAAGCCCGCTGTTGTAGTGTTGAATGTATACTATGTTGTTTTTGAAGTTGGGCGTGAGTGAGGATTGGTAGATGCTCTATACGCTCCGAAGAATTTGAGTGAACTTGTGAGCTCGCGCGTTCTATGTTTTTTGTATTTTTGTCCCTTGTACACATGGGATCGCTTCCAATGAAAACAAAACATATATTTGCGTAAAATATTCCTACAAGAGTTAGTCCTATTACTTTCCGTGTACCCTATTCGGTTTGAAGCCGAGTAACGATACATAGTGGGCTACCCTCCCTCATTTTTCCACTCAGCCGCCTCGTCGCCCTGTATCCCACCAATACGAGCCCTTAGGTATGTATTCGCCAGTCTTTAAATTTCCGCCCATCAGGATAGGTCCGAAATTGATACCAGACTTTGCCGTATTTATTCAGCACCGGCATAACGAAAACCCTATTACTCCCATTCCCTAGCACGTATCGCTGCCAGGTCAGTGCAAGACGCTTTTCCAAAAATCCCTTTGCGCGAAAGAACAAACGCAGATCGGGATGCTTTGAGCGAATAATCTTTGAGCGCCAGCTTTTAGGGATCTGTGTTTCAATAATTGGTCAGATTAGGATATGACCAGGGAACCTTGATAGGCCTTACGACGAACCCTTTTGAAAAAAGACCGAAAATAAGAGTCAGCGAAGTCAAAATACGTCTGCGCAATGGAACACCAGTTCACACGCGACAGTTGTTTTAGTGTATCTTCCGGTAGTTTTTCAGAGTATCTGCCACCCAGGCACCACAAGCTAACTTGGCAAGCAGACCGATCCAAGGATCTATGGCCTGACCATCCCAGTGTATCGACCCGGCAATCTGATGAAGTGAGTCAGTGATGCTCTCTTGGAGACTGATACGGGTGTGTACCATTGCTGTCGTAGGTCATATTTGAGATCCTGAGCAACGTGTCGGCACACTGGAAGTCGACCTTGCTGTGCAAGTCTTGATTGCGCACGGTGAACTTTGCCGTTGACCTTTCTTTGTCCAGCAGGAAGTCCTGAAATGATGCGTGATAAAACGAGACTGTGTCAGGCACTCCGCCGTTGTCGTCGTATGTGATGCGGAGGACTGAATGAAGGTTGGCGACAGCTGCACAAAATGCTGGCACGGACAGTCCCAATATTATGCATGCGGACTTGGGACCAAAATGAATTAGCCTCAGAATCAGTAATGTGTCGGGCAGGGTCCCCTCTGGAATCTGCTCCAGGATCAGGATGTACAATTGATCCAAGTTTGCAAATGGATTGTCGCTCATATTGTTGTCGCCCAATTCCAGGATCAAACGCAGTCTCCCTGTAGGGTCGGAGATCCCAGGGCCCTTCACATATCTGGTGGCATTGGCCGCATAGGCAAATAGACCCGCCGATCGTTCAACAAGCTGACGGATCTCTTCCTCGGACGGCCAGGTCAGCGCAGCGGGGAAGTCGTACTTGGCCCGGATGAAACTGAAGCTATCCCGGAGGTACGCCTCGATATCCGCGTCGGCATCACGGGATATAGGAAGATTGAGCTTCAAACAAACATTGGTGGCCTTTTTGGGCGAGAAAGCGGCTACAATGTTGCGCTCTGGGCGACTGAAGAATGCCCATAGGAATGGAGTGGTTTTGTCGTGAACAGAGCCAATGATGATTTGGATGATGATGCTCTGGGCATCGGTGACGTCTGTCTCATCGCACTCATCGAGGCCATCAATGATGATCACAGCGTCTTCGTCGACCCCACCCTCCTCACCTCTTGACTGTTGGAGCGGCTGCATGAGGAGCTCACGAAATTGTACCTCGATTGACTTCCCGAGGACCAGAGGATTGTCAAGAATGATGGTATCGACCCGGTCACGGTAGGCAGGGTATTTCGTGGTCAGCTGGTAGACGATTGTTGGGATGAATTTCTTTGGATCGTTATACCCATTGGGCCGATTGAAAAAGAACGTTGCAGCAAGTTTATTTTTCATGTTTCTGGCACAAGTCTGTGCAACTGCCGATTTCCCAACGCCAGCCGGACCCTCCAACCAGAGGATACGAGCCTTCTCTGCATTCCGGTCACCTGACCCCCACTCGGTGATGGTGTCGATGTGTTTCTCGCGGGTACCCTCAAAGCAACCGGGCTTGTTGCATTCAGAGGAGTCATGTAGTGCTTCTTCAATACAGACCTCCAGTAATTTGGCAATCCCTCGTCCTGGCAATTCAATCCATGATGTGAGCTCTCTCCTAATTACAATAATGATGGTTGCTCACTCTCTCTGCGTGTCTCGTTGTGAATATTGACATTAC